>VDFB02293211.1:0-157275 GCA_007258455.2 Sequoia sempervirens | reverse complement strand
GCCATCAGAGACTGGGATAGGGACTGGCGGGGATACAGAGGATCTACAGAGACAACTACATCAATTATGGAAAGAGAGAGCATATTAGCTCTAGGAGCAGGTTGAGCTCAGAGACAGAGTGAACTGTCTAAAGCAGACAGTCGGGGACATGGGATAGATGCAGCGGAGGGAGGAGGAGACACAGAGGGAGGTGCGCATGCTGCGGTCAGAGATAGATGTGGCATAGGTATAGGCACATGACTTAGAGGGAGACATGGATTTGGCACAAGCACGTGTTCAGGTGGCTAAGAGTGATAGGCTGGTGGCAGAGATAGAGGTTCAGTCTCTTTGAGGAGAGAGGGATGCAGCGGTATCACAGGTGTTAGGTTTGCGATAAGAGAGAGATTCTACCAAGGTGAGACTACAGGCACTTCAGAGGGATAGGGATGCAGCAGAAGCTCGGGCACAGGCCACTCAGAGGGAGAGGGATGCTGCAGAGGTACAGATGTAGATGCTGTAGGGTCAGCAGGACGTAGCGGCAGTTAGTGCAGGTCAGTGCTGTGATGGGGATAGACATACGGGGATTACAGGGGGAGAGGAATGCTGCAGTGGCTAGGGCAGTGGCTGCCGAGGAGGTGAGGGATCGAGTGTAGGCAGAGATGGAACAACTACGACTATCCCAGGAGGCCTGGGAGCAGGAGAGGAGACTGATCTCGAGAGATCGGGATAGATACCGTCAGGAGTGGAATTTCGCTTAGGTTCAGGTTGCCGAGCGAGAGGAGAATGCGAGGGAGGCAGGATTCTAGATGGCCGTGTACTACCATGCATTGCCAGACCATACCCAGCGATTATTCTAGTACACTCGATAGGCATCATAGATGCCAATGCCATCTCAGTCGTTGGGGACATGGACCCGAGGCTACAGTGATTCACCAGGTGTCACCCTGGGCAGGAGATCAGTACCTAATTCACCACAGAGATTAGACGTGACTAGCTCATTCAGGAGATGACATGATACCTAGTTTTGACAGATGCAGGGTGGAGTGCGTAGCTCACTTATCGACAAAGATCAGAGATGCTCTACATCTCTGGATTTTGTATTTTATTTGATGATGTATGAGTGTTATGTGATGGATATATGGTGGACATATGACATATATTGTATTATTTTGATTATGATGTGAGACAGTCCTTATTGACACTATGCACTATGTTTCCCTTTTATGACGGGTGATCCTGTCAATGTATGCACATGTATCTGATGTTTCCAACATATGTATATGGGTACTTTGGTTTATTTATGCACATGTTTTATGATACTACATGCTTAGGTGGATGTATGAGTTGATATTCTTATGCATAGGCCTATGGGCGATCTTAGTAATGCAGATATTCACATGGTGATATGATGTATGCACATGTTAGATCTATGATGACTTATGTGGATAGATACCTAGTTGATTTATTGACATGTATGTATATGTGTATGATGGATTCTATATGAATATTTTATAACCAATATTCTATAAGATGCTTAGAATAACAAGTCGATATTATCCCAAACAACTTAAATGATGATATGCTGTGAAATGGGTGAGATTGATGATGTGATATGCTATGATTATGCAATGAATGATTGATGTAGATGCTTAGATTAACAGATTTATACTATGATGATAATCTATTGTAATTATGCAGATGTAATGATTTATGAGATGCTTAGAATAACAAATCTAGATTATCCTAAACAACTTAAATGATGATGCAATGTACTATGAGTCTGACACTTTGCAATGTAGGTGGCGACATATGTGTGGTTCTAACGTGTTGTGATGCAGATGGTTATGTAGGTGCGGTTAATAGAATGAACCTAATATGTGATAATGCTCTTGTAATTGATAGTGCATTAATGATGAAAGGGAATAACACATGTCATAAGTGTCAATAAGAACTGACGTGATAATGGGAGATGGGTATGTAGTGGTTTGTGAAAAATGGGTGTAATTGGTCATCTGTCAAAACCCTTAGTATCTTGAGAAGAATGGGAGAGGGCGGGATAAAGTACTCGCACACCAAAAATCACAGGGTGAATGCAATGCAACAAGCGATGAAATGCAATCCTAATATGAGTCGCCATCTTTGGAGCACTGATTTTTGCTATAGCATAAGACACCAAGCGCCAGGGTATGAAGAACCAGGGCACATTAGTGTCTAATGCATGAACAAACACAATAAACAAGAAGGCTATCCCAACACCCCAAAGTCGTGATGACCTTGGTCGGACCAGGCATTGGGATAACCACAAACACACAAGGATGCCCCAACGTAACACAAGACCTTAGGGATCTTGGTGGGTACTACGTGGGACAACCGAAAAGGCAGCAAAAATAAAAGACCAAGATGAACCCATATGTCGACTAGTCAAAGCACACCATGATATGATGGATCAAGGTGACCATGACAAGTGTTGATAGTGAGTTCAAATGACAAATAAATTCCAAAACATCAAAAGATTACAATTAAGAACAAAACATCCTTTGCCATAGGATCAGGGTGATGGATAGGATCGATGGGGTCTGCTAGGAAGGATGCATCCTGTTGAGACCGCTAATGGATACTAAACTAGAATGACCCAGTTCGACACTAGATTCTTTTCATTAACCAAATCTTTTGATAATATTAGGATTTTATTTGAGAATAACGAGTAAGATGGGGACACAGACTAACACATCCTATAGACCTAGGGGCTTGGGGGCTGATAAGAGATTAGCCTTGCCTACGTGAAACTGCAGAGCCCTCATAGTTCATGAAAAGACCATGGATAAAGCAGAAAGAGGATGATGAAGGTGAATGATGGATGATCAAGACGTGGTGGTCAGAATACCCTGGGGGTAGATCAAAGGATCAGCCTTGCCTACATGATAGCGCAGGGGCAACGTAGTTCGACTAGTGATGCGAGAGGATGAGAGCTAGATGGCGATTGACATGATGGATGATCCTACATGATGACACAGATCGATTGAAAAAGGGAATGAACGACATAAGCTCAAAGTGGGATACTGAAAAGCTCAGGATGGGGGATAGGCTAGATGGGTCGTCTAATGCTCAATCAATATATACCAAGCGGCTTAGGATGAGATGGGCGAGGACAATAGTGCGGATGAAAGCATAAAAGAACTAGGATGTTAGGTAGATAATGATTAAGCCCTCTACGGATGATGCATGTTACCAGGTTTTCACCATCCATACTTATCCAAGGCACCACCAAGAGATGGTTTTCACCATAGGATAGATTTATTTCTCTTTACTATGTTTTTTTTGGATTTTTTTTTTAAAATTTTTTTTATTATTTTTATTAGGTGGGGTTAACGAGTAGATTTAGGTGTAGAACTTCTTCAGATGCATGATATTGATGGGTTCGTCAAGGGGATCTCCTTCAAGAGTAGTCAATCTATAGGCCCCAAATCCATATTTGGCGGCTATGATATAAGGCCCTAACCAATTTGCCTCAAATTTTCCCTTTTTATCACGATCCTGTTGAGTGCGTTGGTTCTCCTTAAGAACAAGCTCACCAACTTGGAATTGTCGAGGACGAACCTTTTTATTATAATTCCTCGCTGATAGCTGTTTTGGTATGCTTGCAGATGATCATAGGCTTTTATTCTTTGTTCATCCAGTAATTCGAGCTGTGCAAGTCATGCAACACGAGCATCTTCTTTGCTGATAAGATTCTTCAGAGAAATCCTCAGTGATGGAAGCTCAACTTCAATTGGCAAGACGACTTCAACACCATATACTAAAGAATAGGGTAAAGCCTGGCTTCAAAAGCGGATGGATAAAGCGACATGCCCAGAGGGCGTGATGAATATGGAGGTGCCAATCCGCCTAGTGCGTTATTGACAACCTTTGAGGATGCAGATAAGGGTCTTCTTGGTTGCTTCTGCATGACCATTACCCTAGGGTTAATAAGGCATTGACCAATGATGCTGGATATGAAAGGTGTCACAAAGGTGTTTCATGGCTTTATTTTTGAAGGGTTTTCCATTATTAGAGAGGATGGTGGATGGGATACCATATTTATAGAGAATATGGTAAATGATGAATTTTGAGATCTGAATACTAGTGATCTGTAAGAGTGGCATTGCTTCCACCCACTTAGTGAAGTACTGAGTGGCGTAATTATGAATGTATGGTCATCGGACGATGGTGGGTAAATCTTGCCAATCAAGTCAAAACCCCATTGAGAGAATGGCCACGATGCGAGGGGCTGAAGATCCTGTGCTGGAGCATGAATCAAATCTACATGTTGTTGGCAGGGAAGGAATTTCTTCACAAATTCACAAAACATCGTTCCAATGTAGCCAATAATATCCACCAGATCCTTTGGCCGTAATATACCATTTGAATGAGCTCCACAGACACCGCCATGTACCTCTGTTAGTGTAGCATGGGCTTCAGTCTCATTCAGACATCTAAGGAGGATTCCATCATACTCGCGACGATAAAGCATATCACTGACGATGACGTATCGGGAAGAGCGATGAACGAAGGATTTGCATTGATTACGTGTAAGATCTGGGGGTATACTATTATCATGGAGGTAGGTGTAGATGTCTTGGTACCATGGGGAAGTGGGACCCACAATGTCGCACACCATGTCAGTCTCAGGGATATCATATGCTGGGATTAAAAGTTGTTCCACAAGGAACTCACATTCTGTTCGGTCTTTAGGCATGTCAATTAGGGAACCAATAGTGGCCATAGCATCAGGTGCTTTATTTCGTACCCTAGGAATTTGTTCAAATTGTATAGAGGTGAAATATTTCTTGAAATCATCCACCATGCGCTTGTAGGGTAATAGCTTATCATCTTTGGTTAGGAACTCATCATTAACCTGTCTAATGACTAGCAAAGAATCACCAAAGACTTTCAAATGAGTTATGTGCCACTGCTTTGCAATTTTGAGGCCGGTGAGGAGAGCTTCGTATTCTGCCATATTGTTGGTACACGAGAATGCTATCTTGAATGACTTTGGAATGTAGTCACCTTGAGGGGTAACTAATAAAATTCCTGCCCCCGATCCATTGTGTGTATATGATCCATCAAAATATAAATCTGCGCTGGTGCTTTTGTGGACCGTAGTAGACTTTTCGCCTCGAAATTCAGCGGTCCGTGAGGTGCGATCTACTAATGGTGCCTCTACCAATTTGATCAGCTATGACCTGTCCCTTTATGGCTTTCCGCTCCACATAATGGTGTCAAATTCACTTAGGAGCATGACCCACTTGGCCATGCGGCTAGTCAGAGTGGTTCTAGGTAACAAATACTTCAATGGATCAATTTTGGCAATTAATTTGACTAGATGGCTGAGCATGTAATGTCAGAATTTCTGTGTGCTGAAGACGAGTGCGAGGCAGGCCTTTTCCATGGGGGAGTAGTTTAATTCGTAGCCGACCAATGTCCAACTAATGTAGTAGATCGCCCTCTCTTTCGATGATTCATCATGTTGTGCCAACAATGCCCCCAGCGCGACTGAAGTGGTAGAGATGTAAAGCAGGAGGGGTTTTCCTAGAATGGGTGGCATCAAGATCGGAGGATGAGCTAGGTATTCTTTGATCTTATCGAAACCTGTTTGACAATGTTGGTTCCATCGGAAGGTGGAGTCCTTCTTTAGGAGGTGGGTGAATGGTTGGTACTTATCTGCAAGCTGGGCTATGAACCGACGGATGGATTGCATCTTCCCTTGGAGGCTTCTTAACTGTTTTAGATTACGCGGAGGTGGCATGTCCAGGATAGCCTTTACCTTGGCGGGATCAACTTCAATGCCCCTGTGAGAGACTATGAAGCCCAACAACTTTCCTGACGTAACCCCAAAGACACACTTTTTTGGATTTAGCCGCAACTTGTAATGCTCTAACCGTTCAAAGATCTTTTTCAGGATGGTAGGATGTTCTGCTCTTGTTCTGGATTTCCCTAATAGGTCGTCGACATAATCCTCCATGATGATATGTATGAGGTCATGGAATATGACCGTCATTGCCCTCTGATATGTTGCCCCCGCATTTTTGAGATCAAAGGGCATAACATTGTAATAGAAAGTGCCCCAAGGTGTTGTGAAGGCGGTCTTGTGTTGGTCCTCAGGTGTGATTCGAATCTGATTATAACCAGAGAAGCCATCCATAAGGGATAACATCTCATGTCCTGCTGTCAGGTCGACCAACATGTCAATGTTAGGCAGAGGGAAGTCATCTTTTGGGCAGGCTTTGTTAAGATCCTTGAATTCTGTGCAGACCCGAATGTCTCCATTTGGTTTGGCTGCTTGGTATTGGAGATCCACTCGAGTAGTCAATCGATTCGATAAAACCGCCTCTAATGCTTCTCCAATTCCTTCTTGACTAATAATGGGCACAGCGGATGCGTCTTGCGGAAACTTCTATTTGGCCAGGCTTAGCGTCGAAGCTGAGAAACGTCTAAATGATGAACCACTAAGGTGGGGTCTAAGCTTTGGCATGTCGGTGTGACCAAGCAAAGTTAATGATTCCCTCTTGGAGTAGTTGCATGATGACCGAATACTCTTGCTCACGAGAGTGACTTAGCTACATAGGTGATTTTAGATTTTGGTGGTACCGCAGTTAACTTCTTGAGTCTCTTCAATTAGAATAGATGATCGGGTAGATAACTAAGTTCCCACAAGGGGAAGATGAGCATCTCCATCTTCCAGCGCCTCTTCTAGGTTTTTGCCATCAGATGCGTCCTTTATTTTTACTTTTTCAAGGTCAGGAAGTGCCTTAGGGAGGTTTTCACTAGATGGCTACTTTTTACTTTTCTTAGTCTTATTTTTGTGACTAGAGTGTTCATCCTCCCCCAATCCCATAAGGTTGACATATGTATCCAGCGGAACATCTTGTGGTGTGCTATTATGTAGGTCCCAATCAATAGCTCATGGTGACAAGGATAGGCTAATGGTCGCAGGCGGATAGGCATTAGGAACATGGATGATAGGTGGTGTGTCGGCATGCATAAATGCGTGCATTATGATGGATTCCTCCGGTATGTCTTCCAATGAGCCATTGTCCATGATGACACTATTGGAGGTATTAGACGATGTTTCAGGGCCTTTTTTGCTGTGTGTCATATCGACACCTATGCGTTAATAGGCGACTTTGTTGTATCAATGATGCCGATAAGCCCTGTTCTTCTTTACCTAGGCCCCTACCTTGGTAGTTACACTTTTCTACAAACTTAGCTGACCAAGGATATGCTTCTTGAAAATATTCCTTTAGAGGGGGATCTGGTTGGGGTTCTTCTCGGTATACCCATTGACTTTTATCCTCTTCTGGTGCATCTATCTTGATACTAGGGGACCTGAAAGTGGTGGTAGGGATGTTTTTACCACTGAAGGTGATGGTCTTGTCTTCCTTTGGAGTAGCATGTGAAGGTTGGCCATACTCATGTGGTGACAGGGGCATGGTTGCTATATTAAGAGCAGTGTGCATTTCATATTCACCACACCCTTTGTCAATGATCTGGACTTTTGTGATTGTAGGATCAGTGGTGGAGGGTGGATTAGCAGATGATGACTGGAATGCCCCCATTTCAACCCTGGGATAGTAATGTAAATGGGGAAAGGACGCTTCCAAAGCCTGACAATATTCAAATGGTTGGGGGTCAGTGTAGATGGTGACTTCCTATCCGTTGACTGGAAATTTCAGGCACTTATGGTACGTGGAAGGGATGGCTTGCATAGCGTGGAGCCATGGGCGGCCAAGGAGGAGATTATATGGCAAGTCCAGATCAAGGACATGACAGGTAATATATTGAACCACATGCCCCACTTGGATAGGAAGACTGATAATTCCCTCTGAATTCCTTTCTGCATTATCATAGGCCTTGATGGTGATGATCTGATTACTTAGATCCACTTGAGTATACCAAAACCTGTTTTATGAATTTTAGAGTACACAAATTGAGGGAAGAGCCATTATCTACCAAGACACTTTTTATTTTATGACGGGCAATCACGACTTCAATATGTAAGGGGTGATTATGATTCACATCGATGTTTGGCATGTCATTTTGGCTGAAGTGCAGTTGATAAGATAAATCCAGGTGACCTACCAAAGCTTGGAATCATGTAGGATCAATGTCATTAGGCACATGGGTTTCTTGCAGGGCTCTATTAAGGATTTCTTGATGTATGGGAGAAGACTTAAGCAAATCCAAAATGGAGATATGAGCAGGGGTCTTCCCTAGGTGATCAGGATGTTGTCTTGAAGCTGCAGAGTTGATTGAAGGGTGTGGAGACGCGAGGGCCGATATCTCGGGCTCATGCGTGTAGTAACAACACGAGGTCTTTAGCTTTTACATGTATCATGGATACACGGTTCATAAAATGTAATGAATAATACCCTAAATTAAGGTACATTCTTATAGCTCACATTATTTGTGTTGTTGTCTTGTGGATTACTTGTGGAGGTGCTTGGGCCTTGATTATGGTGTGGAAAGGTGTTTTGATATATATGTAATTGAGCATTGGATGACAAAGCTTGAATGGGGTCAACCTTGATATCACCTCAATCTATGAGATCTTGGACGTAGTTTTTTAGACCTTGACACTTATTCAAAGAGTGTCCTTTGATTTTATGGAACTCGCAATATTCATTTTCCCTAAACCACGTAGGCTTAGGTTTGGATTCGTCGAGTGGCTTGGTGACAGGGTACGTGATCGGATAGTTGATTTGTAATAGCTTATTGAAGATGACGCTCAGAGGTTCTCCTAATTGAGCATACTGGCGTTTAGTGTTCCCTTGGTTATTTTGATTGGACTGTTGGGGAGGACGGGGTTCCCCCTGCGGTATAGATATGGCGTTAGGTATGGATTGTTGTTGTCTCTGGGATGTGTTAGCCATGTGGACATGTTTAGTATCAGTAACGCCATCATTTACTGCGTTTTTGTTCTTATTCCAAAAATGTGGCTTGTCGTTGAATGACCTTTCTTTATCTTGATTACATATTTTGATGTGCCCCTTGGCAACAAGGGCATGCTCAAGGATGGGTCCCTTCTCTACTATCTCCGCAAAAGTGGTGACATAATGTAATCTAAAGTTATGAGCCATGTCGGGATGAGAGTTCTCCGCAAAGAGGGTGACCATGTCCTTTTCTTTCAAAGGGGTTTTCATTTGGCTTGCTAGCGCATGCCACCTTTGGAGGTAGTTAGTAAAGGTTTCCCCTTCACGTTGTTTCTCTTTGAGGAGATCTAAGGTGTCGGTGTCCTCCAAATTGAAGGAGAAGTAGGAGACAAACTTTTCTGACAGGTCCGAAAAAGATTTTATGGATCCTTTTTCGAGGGTCATGAACCATCCTAAGGCATTGCTTGCCAGACTTCGTGGGAACATGCGCAAGAGATAGTTGTCATTGTGGATAACCTCTTGACACTGGGAGTAAAACTCCTACAAGTGGGCCTTAGGATCTTTGTTCCCCCTATATTTGTCAAACTTTGGCATTTCAAAATGTTTAGGGAAGGGAATCAATGAGATGGAGGGATCGAATGGATATGGGCATATGTCTTCGAACTTGAATGATTGTTTGCCAGTCCCTGCCTGAAGATCTTTCAGAGCGGCTTTAATTTCTAGAAAATCTGAGTTGAGTGGTGGTTGGTTGGGTGGAACTAGATGGTAAGATGACAGAGGATCCTGCTAAGAGAGCGGAAAAGTGTTTAGATATGGGTTCAGATGGTGAAGTGATGACATCCCTTGTTGGTATGCTGAGGGAATTTGTTGATACGTGGGTTGTTATTGCGGGGGATAATATGGATGTGTTTGATAAGGATGTGAGGTGGGTTGTTGAGGAGCTTGGATGTGATGTTGCGGATTGACCTGTTGATAATGGGGGAATTGGTGTGATTGTTGGGAGGCTGCATAAGATGGTTGCTGTTGGGACTGTTGTTGGTAATACGGGTGTTGTGGGGGTTGTTGATGTGATGTGGGATGTTGCGTGGGCCAAGACAACATGTTATACTGTGCTTGAGCTCGTGGTCATAGGATGGATGCGAGGAAAGGAGATATGGTCTAAGTGGGAGGTCGGGATGGATTTTTTTGTGGTTGACATGGCGGTTGTTGCACGAAAAATAGCGGTTGTTGTTGTTGAGGCGGCTGGGCTAGCGTAGGGGGATTTTGCAAGGGAGTTTGATGGGCACTGAAGGGGACATTCAGAGGGGGTAGATTAGATTGAGGTGTCTGTGGGGATGCATATGAAGGTGATAGTTGGTTTAGGGCCCCAGAAGGTGGAGGCAAGGTAGCGAAAGGGCTGCCCCCAGTGTTGATAGGAGGCGGATTCGAGGGGGGTGGTGCCAGTAGCATTAGTGGTTGCGGTTGTGGGACGTTTTGTGGCATGCCAAAGGCAAAAGGATCATTGGGATCAGTGGTTTGGGGTGTCCCTGTGACCGAGATGGCGGGATGTGTGGGATTTCCAATGGGATACAGAACAACGTTGCCGAATTCAGGTTGATGCCAACCTTCTACAGAAGGAACATTGGGGACGTATGAGCTACCTAGGATTTCATGTGAACCTTGGGGTACATTAGGTGTGGAGGTGCCATACTTGGATAAGTCGACACCTGACGGTAGTTTGACACCTTTGTCAATCAAGTGAGCCAAGATTTCCTCGCCATGTTTTTCAAGAAGGCGGTCTGTCATTTGCACATTGACTGGGTTACTAAAATTCTCCTCGAATGTGATTTCGGGTTGAATGACCATGTTTTCATCGCCAGGAGGTGATGTGTTTTGACCATCTATATTGGATTGCGATGAGGTGCCATTGTGTGGATCCCGGGGAATGCTCGCACTATTATTGGGGTCTTGCGAGGCATTAGTTGTGTTGTTCGGATCTTGAGGGATATTCGGCTGGGATTGTTGTTCGGCCATTTTCCTTGCTTGTGATCGGGTCTGAACGGGCATGCAAGATGATATGACATATTAAGATGATCTCAGTGACGAAATGATTGAATTGATTTGATAGTTGATTAAATGACGTGGCTTGATGGGATTGGTTTGATTGGTCAATCATCCAGGCTAAGGCTCGATGAGATTGATTTGATTTTCCCAAAGTGATCTAGGTTGATCATAATTGGATGACATAATGATTCAATTTGAATGGATTGGTTAGGATGGATGATAGGATCTGAAACCCTAGTTCAAGAGTGATCCTTGGTAATGCTAGGTGTTGACTAATCGAACAAAAGGGGGACGTAGGATAACGACGCCGAATCCAACTTGAGATGGAAGTGGATTGATTGGGCTGACAAGGACGACCAACTTAGGACACATGACGATCCAAAGTTGGTTTTGATGAGTGACGATTAGAGGTGAACACCTAGGTCAATTCAAGTAACCGCTCTTAACAAGGTTTCAGTGGGGTATCGATGGTTTGAAACGTGCATATGATAATTGAAACGTAGGTTCCGTACGAGCTGAGGGGATGAACGTTTAGGATAACGAAAGGATTCCTGAAACGAGCGGACGGATGCCTGAAACGAGAAGACGAGTGATCAAGATGGCAGAACGAAGGTTCTAGCTGGTGAAGTGGATAAGAAAGTTGACCGATCACGGGTTAGGTCCGCCCAAGGAGTAAAAACTAACGGAACTAGGTCCAAAACATGTTACAAAAGACCAGTTTTTAGGGCAAGTCCGCCCCTGGATGAGGGCAAGTCCACCCAAGGATAAAAAACTAATGATCCTAGGTCTAAAACAGGCTTCCAAAGACTAGTTTCTAGGGCAAGTCTACCCCTGGATGAGGGCAAGTACGCCCAAGGATGAAAAAGTGATGATCCTAGGTCCAAAATAGGTTTCAAAAGACCAATTTCTAGGGCAAGTCTGCCCCTGGATGAGGGAAAGTCCGCCCAAGGATGAAAAAGTGATGATCCTATGCCCAAAACAGGCTGCCAAGGACCAATTTTTAGGGCAAGTCCACCCCTGGATGAGGGAAAGTCCGCCCAAGGATGAAAAATTGATGATCCTATGCCCAAAAAAGGTTGCCAAGGACCAGGTTTTAGGGCAAGTCCGGCCCTGGATGAGGGAAAGTCCACCCAAGGATGGAAAACTGATGATCCTATGCCCAAAAAAGGCTGCCAAGGACCAGTTTTTAGGAAAAGTCTGCCCCTGGATGAGGACAAGTTCGCCCAAGGATGAAAAATTGATGATCCTATGCCCAAAACACGCTACCAAGGACTAGTTTTTAGGGAAAGTCCGCCCAAGGATGAAAAAATGATGATCCTATGCCCAAAAAAGGCTGCCAAGGACCAATTTTTAGGGAAAGTCCGCCCCTGGATGAGGGCAAGTCCGCCCAAGGATGAAAAACTGATGATCCTATGCCCAAAAGGCGCTGCCAAGGACCAGTTTTTAGGGAAATTCCGCCCAAGGATGAAAAATTGATGATCCTATGCCCAAAATAGGCAAAGGAAAAGGACTCAAAATACAAGAATCATCAATCAAAAGACTATGGCTGAGTTAAATAAATCAGATAATCACTAGTTTCGCACAAAGAAGACAATTCAGTCAACACAAGCCTAGGTCTAGTAAAGGGGTATAGCCGACAAAGTCCTGTAATCTAGGATGAACATGGTTACTAGGGAGTCCTCGATATACACCCGGTACATGAGGACCAAACCGTGAACACCAACCTGTTACAAGCATGAGTCGGGAACCAAAAAGGCTTGGACCAACTCTTCACATCATCCTGATGCTTCGCCAATTACAACGTGGTTGGATTGAGGTACAAATTTCGCTCTCCCCCCTTTATATACCCCACCAGTACGCGTGGTTGGAATCGTCCCTTGGGGTGATGAAATCCCCAAGCAGGTCCCACTAAGAAAGATAAAATGGGTAGACTTAAAGGACGTGGTAAGTTACGATTTCTCGTCACCCAAGATCGTCGAATGGCGCAAGGGGATTGGATACGTCAAATAACTTACCCAAAAACACAACATACAAGGTTAATTGACCTCTTTTAATTAAACTCTGTTCCTAATTAGGGGTTAAGAGCCCTTAAAATAGTCACCAAATTGCTAAAAAACCAAAATTTCACCTTTTGAAAAAAGCTGTCTAGGGAAAATCCGCCCAAGGAGAGTGCAAATTCGGCTGCCTAGGGCAAATCCGGCTGTCTGTTAGGTCGGGTCCACCTGTGTAGGGCGGGTCTGCCTATCTGTGAATTTTTTTTTTTTCAAAAACACAATCTGCAATCTAGGGAGGGCAGGTCCACCCCTGGAGAGGGTCAGGTCCGCCTGTCTGTTAGGTTGGGTCCGCCCCTCTGTAACCTGTATCTTGCAAAAAGTCAAAAGCGTGAAAAGACCCGTTTGTGGGTCCCCGCAAGATGCCGAGGAAAATGTGATAGGTCAATATATGCGTTAGAAACAAAAGCGATAAACCGAGTAATGCCAAAGTAACTCGCTTGGCTACACCTCAAAGATTAACTGGTTGGATTCAACTTTAAGATAAAAACAACAAATGAAACTTTATACCTTGTCTCGATGATTCCTTTGGTTGGCCCTTCGATTTTTGATATTATTCTCCTTGGATGGCAAGAGATGCAAACTAGATGATGATATGAAGGTGGATGCAAGTGAGTGCAAGCATGAAAAATGGCTAAGTATGGATTCTAGGAAAAATTTGCAAGAGTTTGGCTACAATGCATGATCTTCCCCAAAATGAGAGAAAAGAGGGGGTATTTATAAAATTTTTGGAAATCTCTAAGGAAATGGACGGTCAAGATTGAGCCACCAAGATCAAGATGTAGGGCTAAAGTGAGTTGAGAACTCACAAGCCCTCACATTTTGACATGTGGCAAGTGATATGGCCTAAAAGGGGTGATGTGTACATGAGGTGGAAGGATAGTACATGACATGGAGGGGGTACATAGTACTTTGGGATTGGGACAAGATCTCCTCATAAAGGAGGTACTTGTCCCCATGTGGGTGAGAGGACAAGTGGGGAATTAAAAATTCCTCAAATATTCTCATGGGGATGAGAGAAGGAATTTAAAATTCCTTAAATGCATTGGGGGATTAAATGTGAATTAAAAATTCACATAGGGAAAGGAGATGCCTTGTCCAAAAGGAGAAAGCATTTAATGAAGTTGACTAAGGAAACTTTCCATAAATGATATGGGAATTAGAGATGACCTAATATGTGATTAAGGTTGTGCAAGTACTTGATTAGGCTAATTAAGGACTCATTAGATGCAAGTGGGAAATTATGCAGGATGGGACCCTAATGATGATTAGGGGTGTGCATATCTTAATCATTAATTAACTATGACTAAGAAAGAGGGTTAGATTGCTAAGAGGGATTAAAGGTCAACTTGCAAAAGTTGGAGGATGTGACACATGAGAGAGAAAATAGGGATTTTTAAAAGTAAATTTAAAATTTCAAAGGATAATGTGACTAAATTAAATAAAGTGATGCATTTATTTAATTTAGAGAGGAAATAGGGGAAAAGTATTTATTAAATTAGATACCTTGGGGAACCTTATGCAAGAAACATAATATCAATTAAATGAATGATTTAATTAATATCGGCAAAGAGGATGATTTTAAAAGAGCAAAGGGATGATTAAGAAGACGACTTTGACCATATGGAAGCGGTCAAATTTGGATGTCTACACCTGGAAAATAGGGCCAGGACTAGGATTCCCTTGGGAATTTGAGTCCCCCTATTTTGTCTAGATCCAAATTTGAATATGTTAATGTCAGCATTTTAACTTTTGAAATTCAAATTGCAAATGTCGACTATTGAGATTTGATTTTTTGGGAAATTAGAATAAATGCCTATAAATACCTAGTCATTGTATCATTTCAAATCTAAGGAGAATTTATGAGAAATTATTATTGTCAAGAGCACTATTAAGCAATTTAAGAGCAACATTCCAATGATTCATTGCAACAATTCAAGATCCAAGCATCATGTCAAATCCTATGTGAATTTATGTGTGTTTATGTTATCATTTTTTGTGAAGACTAACCTTTGTTGTAGGTATCCAATCAATTCAAGCATTCAAACAAACAAGATCCAAGACCTTGAAGTGATGTGCATGATTTCAATCCTTCAAGGAAGCCATTGAAGGGTGGTGAGTTGGAACACTTTGTTGATTCATCATTCCTTCCTATCATTTATCCATTTTTATCATTAACATTGCTATTGTGGAAGTAGAAACACTAACTCGGGGTTTGACTAAGGCAAGCCCCTAAATGGCACAACATTTCTTCTCTTTTGAATGTGTAGATTTTAGGTTTGGAGAGGATTGAAGGAAGCTTGAAGATCATTTATTTATTGTTGCATTCAAAACTTTACACCTTTTCAATTCATATAAACTTACCTACAAAATTATCCGACAGTGATTCGACAAGTCTGCAAGAAAAAATAAGGATCTTAGATCTACCATCAGAGGACTGCAAAAGAAGAGAAACACACCCCTACAAGGACTAGGACCCGCTTGGGTGACTCTATCCTCCTACACAAACCAACATCAATTTTTTAGGATAGGTACGTGTAACATTTTCCCCTTATTAGATTTGCCTGCAAACCTCTGTTATAGTCTGTCAATTGTCGATATCTTGCATTTTTCATATTAGGGAACATAGTCTAATTAGGTTAATCAAGAAAATCAATTCCAATGCATTCCAAGACTCAAAAATATGTAGATCCAAGTTAGGTTGGCTCACCTTCATGGTTGAAAGTCAATCTAAACACCTTGTTGATCTCCATCTTAATAAAACCCTAGGAAAAGGCCACCATTGATCCTAGGTTCTTTGCATTAGACCTAGGATCACCTTTTTCTATGTTTCAATTGCTTCAAATGGATCACTGCCAACTTCCTTTGTTATCTTCAAAAACTATTTCTCTATGCTTAGACATACTATAGGGCTACTACTATTTCAAATTTCTCCTTCAATAGGCTTAAATTAAATTTATGTCCTTCCTTCACAATATTGTATTTCTTCTTCCATCATACATAGTTTCTCTATCAAACTATCAAAGTCTACCCAAAAGAATATGAAAATCATCCATGAGCATTACATCACATATTATTTCATCTTTATAGTTACTAATATGAAAATTAACTAAGCACTTCTCACTTACCACTAATTGATTTCCTTTTTGCAACCATGAGACCTTCTATGGGCTGGGGTGCTTAAGATTATTCAAATTGAGTTTATCCACCATTTCTTAAGAGACTAGATTATTTGTACTTCAATTATCCATAATCACCTTGCAACCGTTTTTTCCTTATTTGCACAAGATATTAAATAAAATTCTTCATTGTTCATGTTCTTGTTTCTCCTTCTTTGGTTTTAGTAACACTCTCTTGAACATTAACAATTCTCCTTATCCTAGTTCTTTTATATGTCACACTCTTCCTACTATTGTCTCGGTCATGTGCTCAACTTCTCCACATTGGTAGAAAGAGCCTATAAAACCTCTTCATCTACCTCTTCCATACTAATTTCTTCCCCTTGAGAAATATCCTCTTCCTCTTTTACCTTGATTGAAATTATTATTTTGTGAAGTATCACTTTCTTCTTCATATTCTTGTGTTCTACTACTATTTGATTTTTCTTTTCTAATAGTGGATTGTCCTCTTTCTCTTGAATTATTATTTTTCCTTCTATATGACTTATTTTCGACCTTTAAGGGACATTGATAGGCTTCCTCTATGCTTCTAAATTTTAGTAAACTAATTTTATCTTGGATTTTAAAACACAATCCATTTAAATATGTTTCCATCTTTTATGGATCATCTTCTATGTGCTTAACCCTTATAGTGAAGTGTAGAATACTTAGTATATTCCTTTACATTTACTTCCCTTTGTCTCAAGTTTTATTATATTTTAAATACTCAACAAGTAATTTGAAGGTAAGAATTTGGCCTTCATTTTTTACACCATTTACTCCAACTTTTAATTTTGTCCTTCCATTTTATTTTCCTTTTAGTTTGTAAAAAATCCCACCATAAATTTGTATGGCCTTTTAAATTAACCTTCTTGAATTATTTTATAGATTCATAGTCAAAATCTGTTCATCTCAACAATCTAATCTATGAGTTCTTCACCATTCAAGCTTCTATTGTAATAAGGAACATCTAATATAGTACTCCCAATCCTCATGACAACCCTAAGAAATCTGGCCTCAACAACATCCTCCACTTCTTTGTATCCTTCATCTTCATGAGTCACCTCTCCCTCTTCATCAATCACATCTTCCATATGAACTCCTCTCCTTTGGCATATCTCTATTGAAACCAATCCTGCTAGGATCTACCTCATTCCTTGAGTGAAATATATAGTTCTAGTTGCTCCAACTTTCCCATGCCATCTACTAACACCCAACTTGAAGTATATTTGTATCCAATGTCTTTTCCAACACTAACAAATCTCTTCTCACACTCAACCCAAGGAAGGACATCACTTTGATACCAATTGATGAAGACTAGAACCAAGACCCTAATGAAGGATTTTTTGTTCAAGTAGCTCACCCATAGAAATCGATATTTTCCAAGAACAAAATAATAGATTGAAGGAAATAAATATTTAGATAATAAAAGGTTTACAATTATCACATACAATATTGATACACATTCTAATTGCTTAGACCACTCCTATAGTAGGACTCACTAGATGGATGAAAAATCTATTAGAAAACATAGAAATGGATTATAGAATTAGTCACATATAAATTGACCTACTAAAAGTCATGCCTCCATACAATCATAAATTACTAACATGCTTTAATCCTTAATATTTTTACATTAAAAAACACAACCAATGACTTCAACTGTGACTTAAGTATAATAATTGACATCCCACATAAACTAATTTATCATGATTCCTACCAAAAATCACTTTGTATATTCCTACAACCAAAACAAACCTCCAAAAATATCTTCACCAAAATTCCACAAGACCTCCTCTTTTTTCCCCTCCCATACTATTTATGCTTTAGTAGAGATTTATCCTTTTTATTGGATCCTCATCACTCCAAGAATAGACATGCCAAAAATCTAGCCATTATCACTACCACTTACCAAAAAAAGAAGGCCCATTATTATCCCCTAATCTATAAGGGGATTTGGTTACAATAATATGCATCAGATTTGAAGTGGAATACGCTATAATTTCTACAATAAGTCTAAATAAGATTGAATTATTACATTTTTGTTGTGTTAAATATAGAGGATTATTCTTACCACCTATTATCATATAGATTTGCACCCTTGCAAAGTAATTCACTCAACTATCTAGCAAAACATGGAAATACCTCTCAAAGTGTGGGATTTGATAGCTAGAGGTCAACCTCTAGAAAGGGTTGGTTCCCTTGGTGTCTCACCTAAATTATCTTATGTTAGTTTTTCCTACTAAGAAAAAGGATAGAGAATGATGTAAACTAAAATCTAAATACTAATGGGTGATGCACCAATGTTCTTTGAGACCTATTCCACTATTTCAACAAAAAAAATCCCAAGTACTCAACTAATTTTTACATGAATCAAATGTTTCACATGCTCATACATGAGTACTTCATAAGAAAGCTGGAACATTTACAACTTAGAAGGAAAATCAGGTATGCTTTCATAACTAAAGAATTTTAGCATCAATAACATAACTTATTACCTATATAATACATGTAATTTCTACCTAAAGGTACTAGAATGAGGTAAATATTTGAGGATTTAAACATAAAACCACTGAAATATGCATCAATAATTCATGTACACACAATAAAATAGTTATTGAGAAGGAAAAATTACTGAATTTTAATGATAAAAATGGTGTTCTTATAGCTCCATCCAAGATTGAGAATTGAATTTCTATGAGTTACAATGTTTTTCATGATAAAAGAACCTTCAAAAGTTACAATACATAGCCAAGAAAATCCAAAACTCCCATAAATATGTTCCTAAGCCTCCTTTATGTCATCCAACAACTTTCTCAACATTAGGATCATGTTTTTTTGTAAATGAATGACATGTATTTGCTTCAGTTGGCTAAGTCAAACCTCTTGAAATATTGATTGTAGGTAGTTGAATGAAGGAATATTGTTACTTTGACCTTATCCATCCATCAAAAGTTCCTTGAACAACTCCTAGATGCTTGGAGATGTCTAAAAGTGTGTCAAACTACCCTATATTCTCTCAATTTGTTGTATAGCTCACCAAATTTCCCTAGATATTCACAACTACTTTTAAATACATGGAAAGAAGTTATGAATTCTTATTCAACTCCCAACTATTGCAACCACCATCAAAATTTCTAATAAGACATGTGGGAGAAGGTTGAAAATAGTCAAAAGTCTCCTAGGGGCATAGTAGAATCTTATGGGCTCTTTTGACACATATGTCATTAATTTATGGTGCCTCCATCTTCATGTTTTCATCCAAACATAAGCATTTTCATTTGGTTATCTTTTTCATACCTTGTCTTAAGAGATTTACTTATGCATTTCCAAGATAACCTTGATCACTATACTATGCTTAAGCCCATCATAGGATTGTCATTACCTTTTGCATGGAAAACCCTCTAAACTCTGCCCTAGCTTTGTCATGAGATGGTTGTATCCTATTACATGTCATGGAATCTCCATAAAAAACATTATTTTATATACAAAATTGTGCACTTCATGCACCCTTGCTCACTCATTGCATCTCCATGGTACACTATCTTTTTTGGCACTCAAATAATGACCATTCTTCATCTACCACTTAGTGACTAACAAATGTTTTACAAAAACTATGTCTTTATGCCTTATAGACTTGCAAAATTTATATCTGACCTGTCACTGTCATGAATCATGGTTTTGTTTTGTTTCATGTCTTCTAGGTCTTTATAAGACTATCTCTTAAGTGTCCTTTTCTTGTGTATGACTATACTATGACAATTTTATCTCTTGGCACTATCCTCTCTCTTGACTGTGCAAAGAACTTGACTTTTGATTGTCAAATTTATTTCTTTTATACCTCTTCATGATATCTAACCCTATCATAATATAGTGTTTGATTATTTATTAACAATGTCTCCTACCATAATGAGGCTTGTTGAGAGAGCTTCCTTCTTGTTCATGAACTAATATTATATCCCCTTCATATTAGGCTAGAGTATTATCCCTAAGTTTGACCTCTAGATGTTTCTTTTAGGACTATCACAATATGATTATCCTTTTGATCTTCATTACTTTGTAACTAATTCATAAAAAATTCCTTTTCCTTGATGGTATTGAAGACAATCCACTATCGTTTAATGCATGACCTCACAGTACCCTCCACAAGCATATTGGCTACTCTTGACTGTCATTTCAATCATAAATTGCATTACTTTTCAAAACTGTCATCCATAAAAATACCTTGGATCATAATGTTATATGTGTAAACATTAATAAAATAGAGCTTCTAATCCTTCCACTCTTGTAATTTTAACTATCCAATTGAACATGCTTTTCATTATTTCAAAATAGACCTCGTTAACAAAAGAAAATGTTATACATGTGCAAGAATCTTATCATTTCCCTAGATTTTCACAATGTCATGTATGATTTATATCATGGTCACACTTATTTTGACAACATTGTCACTTACTTGACAAAATAATAGGCCTATGTCTTCTTGTCTTGTCTCTATCACTTATCCTCTATAAAACCCTTTTCAAGAGACCTCA
This sequence comes from Sequoia sempervirens, assembly GCA_007258455.2. Taxonomy (NCBI): domain Eukaryota; kingdom Viridiplantae; phylum Streptophyta; class Pinopsida; order Cupressales; family Cupressaceae; genus Sequoia; species Sequoia sempervirens. The sequence goes on along the minus strand of VDFB02293211.1, from coordinate 136,600 downwards.
CTATCATAAGGTCAGTATCATGATTCATGCTTTGTGTCACTATAACTTTTATCCATGATGTTTGCAAACTAGCCTTTGGATTGTCCTATGATTTTTTGACATATATCTTCACTATCATTTCTTCTTTTGCAACTATCACATATAGTTGGTATCAATTGTCTTATGCATGTGAAAGATGTCACTAGGTCTATCTCATTTTAATATAGTTGTCCTTTATTCTTCATGGTTGTCATGTCAAGGTTGGATATATGGAATGTACTATTTATAAGGTTTGTCTTGCCTCTTTGTAAGCCCAATCAAACTCAATTTATTTCCTATTATCACCCAAAAATCCTCTTTTCTACATGAATCTCATTTTCTATTTGTATGTTGCTAGTCCTCACCAAGTTTTAAGGTGGGATCTTGAAAAGGAAACCTTCTCATTATATCCTACCTCCTTGAAGCTTGCTCATGACTGTCCTAACACTTGAATATGCATCATTTAAGGAAACATATTGTAGACTATCATTTTTTTGAATTCCCTTTGACAAATCCCTATCCTCTTTTGAAAGGTATTGTTCATTCTCTTGAAGATTGTACCCTCTATGAAAGCTTTTTCCTCTATCATCTCTTTATATGATTGTTTGGAAAGTATTCCAAGCTTTCAAGCTCCACCCTTTTTATCTTTGCTCATCTCTGATGTGCTATGACTATGTTTGAAATGTGTTAGTTATCCCTTTGACTATCATATATTATACACTTGTGTCAAGACTATCACCTTTTGTTTAAACTATTATTTATAGACCATCACTTGATGGATTTTTCAGCAACCACTATCTTTGTTGACTATAACATTCATGTTTTTACTATTCATGAAGCATTATCTCTAAACACTAGGTTGTTGATTACCCTCTCATGACTTAATTAAACTATGACCTCACCAACCTCATTCACTCTATAAAATACCGTGACTATCCTTGTCCTGCTATAATAAAGTATTTGACTATCCATAACCTGAACCTTTGTTGTTGTAGGAGTTTATGGTAACTCCTCAACCTACTATAATAAAGTATTTGACTATCCATAACCTGAACCTTTGTTGTTGTAGGAGTTTATGGTAACTCCTCAACCTGCTATAATAAAGTATTTGACTATCCATAACTTGAACCTTTGTTGTTGTAGGAGTTTATGGTAACTCCTCAACACACTTAGGATCACTTGCAAGACAAAATAACTTCCACAAGAGAGAAATGGAAAAAAAAAATTATGCTATCATTAAGGATGCAAGATTGCCAAAATAAATATGACAATGTACATATGATACCTTTCTTATAAAGGCAAGGTGAGGGATAGGATTAAACAAGATCATGACAAGTGTCTTGATCCTATGACACGGGATGACTAATTCATACCTACCTAGGACACAAGCATTAAATAAAAGTCAAATAGATAAGATAAGTGACAACTAATGCTTAAATAGAAAGATTCCTTCCTAGGACCTAAGTGGACTTAACATGTAAATACAACCTAGATAGGTAAAGCACATATTTACACCAACAGTTGCCACCGCCATCTATAACCTACAACTTGTTGCTTCTCACTAAACTTTGTCTCATCTCCCAACATGCCTTTAGTCTCTACAATCACTACATAGACTCTCAACTTCTTACCAGCAACCTTAGAAACTATTCATTATAGCTCTTTGTGAATTGTGTTTTATCTAGACCAACCTTGAGTCAACCTTCTAACAAGCCTTACCTTCTTGATATCTATCAACTCATACTATTTTTCTAAGTTTTCAAAATACATTTGACTTACTAGCACGATTATCACAGTCATTTTTTGAAGAGTCATAGTGTAGGATTGGAATTTGATAAAGTAGATATCTTGTAATGAATAGGTGAAATGGCTTGGGAATGTCAACCAATTATAGTGAACAAGGACCCTAACAATACATGTTCCCATTTTGATATAGACATAGAAGAGGACATATGGGCTTTTCTTGAATGACCTCCCATCATAGTAAGACAAAAATAAATAGGAGGAAAATGCATGTACTTCATATGAATTTGTGAGACCATGCTCCCACCATTTTATATTGACAATATGAGAGTAGATTAAAGGACAATATGCACTCTACCTGATATAAATAAAACCTCTAAAAAATATTTATGCCTGACAATCCTCATGGAAAAATTCATGCATTATGTAAATCTATGGGTCATGGGACTCATTCCAACACATATTTGGAATATTAAGCACACCCATGATGAATTCTAGGGTATAAATCTCTTTTATTGATGTTCTTCGAAGCTTGAAAATGACAAACTTTTGATTGGAGATTATCCTTATTGACAATGATAAATGTCTTAACCTTAAAAGGATAAATAATAGAAAAAAGCATATTGTTTGTCACATAAACCTTGCACAGGGATCTCTCAGATAATAATCACTTATAAAAAACTTTAGCCACATTCATCTTTGGAAGGAGACAAAGTGTATTCACAAGTCTTGTGAAGTTTTGACAATAAAAAATGGTTTCAATTGAACAACATACCTACCTCCTTCAAGAATAGGACATCACGTACATGCTCTTGCATGGTTATGCATGACGAGTAAAAGATAACCTTTAGGGAACCTGCAACCATTTTGAACTCCTTTTCTTACAATTTGAATACACTTCCACATCCAATATGCTTACCAATAGGGTGTTTTTGATAGTGAAACTAAAAATAATGTAGAAAACCAATAATATATTCAATCTTCACTGTTGCTCCTTATAATTTTTTTGGTGGCCTTGACTGCACCATGTAAGCTATTAATTTCATGAAAAGAGTCTCATATCATAACATAAAACCTTAGAAAGCTTGACCTAGTCATAATAGGACTCAAATTTTTACCAAAATAAATTTTCTTCCAAAAGCTCATGAACATTGATTTTTTTTTACAAAGTAAAAGTATTTTTTACAAGGCTATAGTATTTATTTACTTTAACATATGCCAAGACTCATTTTCAAAAGTGAAGACATGACTTATACCCTTGAACATGGACAAAACCTTGTTTTTGCTAAGGAAAAGAAAATTTTGAAGGGGCCCCGAAACCCTTTACAACGGAGAAAAGTTGCAAAAAAGACTAAACCAATAAAGCCCGTAGCCCAAAAAAACCAAAATGCTGAAAAAAAACCAAGAAATCTCTCAACAACCCTACAACAAAACATCAGCAACAAGGCTGACCAAGAAAAAGCAACAACAAAGCTACAACATTTTTCTCAACAACATTGGTCGAGGCCATATTTTCCTCAATAACCCCCTCATGCATCTCCATCACATCCTTGAGCTCCTCAAATGAAATGGAAACCCTCTTCTTGGTCTTGCTCCTCGTTCTCAAACACGGGACAACATCCAAATTCTTCTCCATAGCAGGACCAATATCCTCAGACTTCTCCACCAGATTCGTGCGATTAATATCCTCCATGGCCTTCTCTAGATCACCCAGATCCAAAGACTTTCTAGTCCAATTTATGGCTTTCTCATTTAAAACAAAGAGGTCCTTAACAGTCAATTTCAAGGAATTATTGCTAATGTTAACCACAGTCTTGAAATCATCAGACATCTTACTAATTTTTCCCTCAATATTAACAAACCTCTCCTCAAAAGTTTTTTGGACAGCCAATTCCAGAGATGTAATCCTCTCCTCATGAGTTTTACCAAGGCGATCATCATCAACAATAAGTCTATCAAGCATCACATTCATAGTCTTAACCTTACCTTTGATCAACCATTCCTTCTAGTTGCTATGGAAAAAACCTTGTTAACCTTTACTTTTGAGGATATTTAATCTTTTTACAAATATCAAGAATAAACCAAAAATTGTTTCCAAATCTAGGACAATAACAAACAACATGAGAAACCTTGTGATGACTATTTGAACCAATGGTAAAAAATAGAGTATCATTTTTGGCGACCTCTACAAATGTTTTTCCTACTAAAACTCATAAGACTAGTAGCCTTATTGTAGTGTAGAAAAATGTACTCCTTTACATTTTTACACTTTGTTTGGGCCCTCTTAATTAAATTGGACTTAATTAACCCTCTAATAAGCCCTATTTTACATATACAAGCTTAATACATTTCATTTTCTAAAGGGGAAACCCAACAACAATTAATGCCAACACATAAAAAATTACCTTAAGCAATGTGTGTTCTAGGAATAGGGACCTAGGACCCATTTTCCCATGGGCGAATGGGTCCTCCCTAGGCCTTTGAACCTAAATTTAAATTATGTTCTTGGCGGTATTTTAACATCTCTAAATTCAAATTTTGATGATGGCTTGCAATGTTTAATTTTTGGGAAATTAAGGATAATACCTATAAAAACAAGGTCTTTTTATCAAATTCAAATCCTAAGACATCTAGGTTTCAAGTGTAAGTTTACATGAGCTAATATTGTGATCAAGGGAATTCAAGAGTAGATTTATCAAGGATTTTGTTGCAGCAATTCAGATCTCAAGAATCATGTCAAAGTCTTAAGAATCATGCATGTTTTTGGAGCTAACATTATGATGTAGGTTTCAAAGATCAAGCAAGCATTCAAAGTGATATCTCAAGCATCAAGATCCACATCCATGGAAGCCATTTCATGCAAGATCAAGATCAAAATTTCAGATTTCCAAAGGTTTATTCAAGGGTTTGGTGAGTTGCAACATAGCTTGTTCATTCATCATTCATTTTCATACTTTATTATTTGAATTCAAGGTTTAATTACCCAAACGGGGTTTGACCAAGGAAAATCCCCATTCACCAAAAACAAACATTTTTTCCCCTCTTGTGTTTGTGTTGTAGATCTTAGGTTGAAGAAGGATTCAAGATCTTTTGAAGAGAAAGATTGGAAAATATGTCAAAGTTGTCAATTCATGGAAACTCACCTATAGATCTGATTTCTGACTTTTCAACATTGCTATCTGGATCAAACGGAAGCTACAGAGCGACATTAGAGGCTCTTGAAATTTTTTTGAAAACCCTAAGTAGAGACCCATTCGCCCATAGATGAATGAGTCCCAGACAACCTCTTGAAACTGCCTTTTGGTGACTGGTAAACAATATTTTTCCCTTCTCAGATCTATAGAAAGTTTGGTCTTTTTGTTAGTATTGACCTTTAAATTGATGTTTTAAGTTTGAATTGGCATAATTAAGTTGATTTTCTATTTTTCATTTTTCTCCAAAAAGTGATGTTCAGGTTGAAGCCCCGTCCACACACTCATAAAGCAAATTATCAGATCTTCCATAGAATTGACTCACCTAAGGGATGCAAGTTAATTCTATCTTGGAGGATCTCATTTCTTGAATGAAATAGAAAATAGGTAGGTTCATTACACCCCATTTTCCCCTTTCTATTTATAGTAAGTTTGTTGAAACATTCCAAATTTAGTATAAAACCCCATGTTTTGGTGAACCTATGCTATTTTTCTATGTTTCATTATGGTGAACCCGACATTTTGGACATTCTATTTTCTGATTTGTAGATCATTCAAACTCTAGATCTAGGATTTGCATTAGTTTGCGTTGCATATAGGGTTTTAAATTTGTATTTTACATTATTTAAAATCTAAAAAAATAAAAAAATTACATGCATTTTACATTGATTTTGCATAATGTTTGCATATTAGTGTACTTTTCATCATCCACATTCAAAAATTGTGTCAAAATTACATTTTAAAAAGTGTCATATTGTGCATCATTTGTCCTTCATTTTACTTGCATTTAAACATCAAATTTTGGAAAATTTTGTCACAGAAGCGATAGTTTGAAACCTGGAACAAAGAACACATAAAACAACTTAGAAATTACGTTTTTCATTTTTAGAAAACCTTGAATAGAGACCCATTCACCCATAGGCGAATGAGTCCTTGAGGGCCTATAAAATCCAACTTTTCTAAGCATTTTTGTGGTCTTCCGCACTTCCTAGATCTATTGATAAACCATTGTTTTAGTCTAGAAATTTTTGGGATTTTTTGTTTTATGCATTAGGTCTAATCATCCATGTAGTGAAACCATTTTAAATTATTCCAAATTTATTTTAGTAGTGAAAATCATTAGATCTATAGGAAAATTGTTTACATTCTGAAGCATTGCATAAGTTGGATAGTTTATCTTTCATTTTGGCACATAATGTTAGTATCTTTACTTTCCAAGTATGCCAAGAAATATCATTAACAAGCATGTTAGTCATTCTCCCAATATCTTTCCTAGTTATGAGAGTCTCTTAGTGCAAGAGAGTGAAATTGTTGACACATTCCTTAATTCCACATCCCCTAATATCTCTCCTATTTGTGAGAATGTTTTAGTGAAAGAGGATGTAAGCATAGAAAACCATGAAAATCATAGTTTCTCTTCTCCCAATACCTCTCCTACTTGTGACGAAGGTATTTTGGTGTTAGAAGATACACCCATTGAGAGTCATGACAATCTTGAAAGCACCTCTTCTAAAATATATCCTACTTGGAAAGATATTATGGCACAAGAGAATGAGATCATTGACACATTTCTTAAAATTACCTTACCTAGTCTCCATTCATCTCCCACTTGTCAGAATGCTTTAGTGAAAAAGGATGAAATCATGGAAAATCATGACAATCACATTTGTTCTTCTCCTACTATCTCTCCTAGTTGTGAAGAAGATAGTTTGGTGTTAGAAGATACACTCATTGAGAGTCATGACAATCTTGTTTCTCCCTTTCCTAATGCTTCTCCCACTTGGAAAGATCTAATTGAGCAAAAGGATCCAATCATTGGTAAGCAAATCATAGTTATTCTTCTCTTGATGCCTCCCCTACTTGTGATGGAGTTATCTTACAAAATATAACCATGGAATGTGATCAGCATATTGTTTGCTCCTCTCCTAAAAGCTCTCCTACTAGGGAAGATATAATGGTACAAGAGGATGATAGAATTGATAATAATATGACTTCTTTAGAGGAATATGATGACGTCACATTAGACCCTCCGCTAAAATATCAAGATAATTTTTTTGAGGTTATAAATATTAGATATCCCTTGAGTCCTCCTACAAGTCCTCTAATTATTGGACCTCCTAAGCCATCTCCTAATCCACTTCTTACCATATACCCACCCTCACATCAACCTCAAGTTTAAAAGAAACCTGTGCTTATCATAGGACCACTTAAAAAGAAACCAATATCCCCAGGAGATATCTTGAAATTTACAATGCAACTGACTAGTAACAATGTTTCACAACAACTGAGTTATAATACCATTTCTCACACATATAACACAAGGAACAATAGGAAACCTCAAACCATACCTACTTCATTACCATTACCTCAACCTATCTTGCCTAGTGCCCCTCATTTTCCTTTACATAGTGGAAAGGAGTATGATCTTGTTGAACAACTTAAAAATACTCTTGCTAAGATAGCCTTATGGGATCTTATTCAAGCATCACTTAATTATCATAATTGTTGGAAATAGGTTGCCATTCAATTGCAAATCCTAAACATTAATTATTTCATGTATCTCCTAGAATCTTGGAATGTGTTCAACAACACTAAGATTAAGTTGAGATTAATATTTGATGAAATAATCATGATTATTGACATCAAATGTCAAATCATTAATCTCAACTTAATCTTAGTGTTGTTGAACACATTCCAAGATTCTAGGAGATACATGAAATAATTAATGTTTAGGATTTGCAATTGAATGGCAACCTATTTCCAACATTCTTAATTCTAAAAACTGTATTCAACTTGAATGAGATATAGAGACAATATGCAACCTTGTAATCTCCAAATGGTGATAATTACAATGCATAAGCTCAAGCCCTTGAAAAGGTATGCCATATTCCTTCAAGTAGAGTTATTCAGTGAAGACTAAAGCTTACAACATGTGCATCATGCATTTGGGCGTCCCAAACTGAAGCTACAACTTCTCCTTCATTCTACAATAGTAAAATGGATTAATCAAGATAATCATCCACAAAGAATATATGTAACAAAGAAAAGACTTACATAGATCAGCAATATTAAAGTTTTACAGAGTATTAAGCTAAGAAAACACCTCATTTTTCAACAATAACATGCTTCAAATTTATTTACAACAAGTTCCTATCCCTCCTAATGTGCAACCAAATGATGTAGCAACCCTAATTCAAGGTATGAACTCAATCAACTTACTTTCCATCAAGATGAGTTACCTTCGTTAGAAGTGCAAAAACAAAATGAGGCTTTCATGTGTGGCTCACATTAATGGGTTTGGGATAAAGTGAACCCTTGTTGAAAATGAATCAACCCTTAATGTGTGTAGCATAAACCTTTTGGATAAGCTTGGAGTGGATAAGACTAAGATTGAACCTGATTCTTTGTCCATTCATGGATTTGATAATGCAGGAAAACAACCAGTTGGTGTGATCACATTACCTATCACAGTTGGAAAGGCCACATTGAAAAATCTTGTCCATGTTATGCCCCAAAATATTTCATATAATCTTCTTTTGGGAAGGCCATGGATTCATGAAATGCATGCAATGCCTTCAACTCTTCATTTTTTAGTGAAGTATGTCTATAACAACAAAGTGTACACAATCAAGGCCGACCTCAAACTAGAAATTTTACACACTAAGAAAGACGAGGAAATTCCTTTGAAAACATTGATACAAACTTCAAAAGTAGAACTCGTCCAAGAGAAAAAAGAAGAAGAGAAACATATTGAAAAAGTCACAAAGTTATTGGAGGATGATTGGGTTTCCTTAGATATCACACCTACATTCATGGGAAAATACAAGATCATTACAAAAAATTCTGAAAAGAGAAAAGAGCCAATGTTGATGTCAACACAAAACTTGGAAGAACCTTCGAAAGCATCCACTTCAACCACTTTAGAAGAAGAAATAAATTACACAACAAACTTTGATGAACTTGATCATGAGAAACCACCAAATCCAAAAGAAATGGAAAAGCTTTATGGAAGAGGTTACAAACTTTTGAAACAGCTTGGTTATAGTGGAAAATTATGTGGTGCTAGAGAACAAGGTATTTGTGTCCCTATAGAGCCTAAAACACAAGAAAGCACTAGTGGTCTTGGTTATTGTCCCTCAAAAGAAACAAAAGCATCAAAAAATCCTTCACTCAATACCAACACTATTACAAAAGATTCTTCTAAGCCAACTTTAATCTTGGTGCATCATGAACTGGTAGAAATAACTAGTGGTCTTAGTTATTCTCCCTCGAAAGAAATGAAAGAAACAAAGAAATCTTCGCTTAATATAAATGTCATCACACAAAAAAATCCTAGGACATCTTAAAACACATGTCTTAGTAATGATTGGGGTTCATTAGATTTTACACCCTCATTTGATGGAGAGTACAAAATATCACAATCTAAAGATCTTGTGTATGTATGCCAATCTAAAGAGTCTTGTGTATGTATGGAAATCTAAAGAGTCTTGTGTATGTATGGCACCTTTGTCACAAAAGAAAGAAACATCTTCTACCATTGATCAAGAGACTACCTTGTCAAAGCTTCTCCAAGCTTGCTTGATATCTCTCCCTCCAAGAACACAAAAGAAATTTAATAACAAAGGTTCATTTTGTGCATATCATAGAGTTCATGGTCATTCTACTAATGAATGTAAGGCTTTGAGTGATAAAATTCAACATATTAACAATTGTGGTGCTCTTCCTTGTGTTGATGCACCTATTTCCTCTAATTGATATTGATTTTTATCCTATCATGTTGCTCATCACTATGTGGCATTGGTAGCTTTATGCATCTTGCTCATTGCCATTCATGGTGGCACAATTCTAGGTGCAACCATATTTCTCTTTGCAACAATATGATAGTTCTTGTCAGTTGTTTTTGTCTCTATGATTGGGGGGAAAGGATAACTAGTTTTGTTAGGTGTGCATTATTTTCAAGGATCACCTCTTCCTCTCTCTCTACTTAAAATACCAACATAGCAAGTATGTTGACATTTGAAGTGGGGGCATATTGTCCCCAATTTATTGTCTGCATGTTCCATTCTTAGTGATGATATTATACATCTCCTAGAAGTGTGAAATTTTTATTCAAAGTGTTGTCTTCCTACTTCACGTGTTGTGTCTCCTTGGTGATTTTATTGGGTTTGATGTCCTTCAAGATTGTGGCCTTTTTGAGCATATGACATTCCTCTTAGTGGTGATGCTACAGATTACATTCCTTAAGTTGTGAATCTTTTATCCTCGACTAGTCCTTTCTTGGAGACATTAAGCACGATGTTCCCTAAGGTGAGACCTTACATTAACTAAGAAAAATCCCTTTGAATATCCTATTTGCATTTTTTTCATAGGTGCTTAGCATAACACAACTTGATAGCCTTATGAATCTTGAAGTTCATATTGTGTGGTGCCTTATCAAAGTTATCAGGAGGTATAACTTTGGTATGGTTAGTACAATGGGATCCTATAGACTTGGCATGGCTTTCTTGCTTAGCCACTTTCTGGGGTCTCACCTAGTAGACAATGGATTTCACTAGCCCATGTGAGCATGCATTGTCGTTTGCATAATGGACATCAGGTTTCACTTGTAAAACTAGTAGCATTTGCAATTTGATATTGTTAGAACATAATGTTATTAGGGGTTATAACCTTATAACATTTATATATTTGTCTAATATAAGGTTATAAAACCTTGTATATTACATGATTATTAAACATATCCCATTTAAAATAATTATAGTCTAATAAATTAGATTATTGATTATTTATGAATGGGGGTTGTTGAATAGGTGTGACTAATACCATTTCACCTATATTATGTCACCCTTTCTCCTATATTTAAGGAGGTTCTCTCTCATTTGAGAGATGATGAATTTGGAGATTGATTGTGAGTTCTATCACTATGCACATGAGGTATCATGGCTACGTGGAAGTATGGATTAGTGTTCCTTAGGTTCGATCTATATTAAAATAGACCATATTTGTAAGTGTTTTAATAAAGTGATGCTTTATGGGATTTTTACTCGAAAGGGTTTTCTCCATGTAAATCTTGTGTAATGTGTTAAATCTATTCTTGTATAATTCTTGTTTTTATTTATTTTATGTTATGTTTATAATAATTAGTATCCTAAGTGTAGACATGTAAAATTGACCTAACACTTATCACACATACTAAATGACATTTTCACATCATCGCCATCATTATCATCGAATATCACTGCATTTCATATCAATTGCATCAAAAACCCTAATTTCCCCTATTAATTGAATAATATGACATTATTTAATTAATTCACTTTTCCATCATTTTTGACAAATTAAATAAATTCCTAAAACCCTATTTCTGCTATTAATTGAATAATACAACATTATTTAATTAATTCACATTTTATCATTTTAACCAATTAAATAAACTACATTCATTTAATAAAGTCCTAATCTAGCTTTAATTCATCTTGATTAGTTAAATAACGCCAATTATTTTATTACGTCGCTAAATCACTTTATTCCCCTAAGTCGATTGAATTATTAAATCATAATAATTTAATTAACTCACTTTCCCTCCAAATTTGAATAAACTATTCAAAACATCATCAAAAATCAAATCAAACTAATGCAACTTTATTTGTAAAAGTCAAACTTGGTTTGCACGTTCAACTCCAAAAAGAATTAATTAATTAAATCAATTAATTAATCATTCTCAACCACTTTCCTGATTGAGCAAATTACGAATCACTGTTGCTCAATCTATTTCCTAACTGATGAATCTATTTCTTGACTGATGAATCTATTTGTTGACTGATCAATCTATTCCTGACTAATCAATCTATATCCTTGACTGATCAATCTATTCCTCAATCACACTAGTTACGTAATCTATTTGCATAGATTATGCAATATACTCCATGATGCACTATTTAAATGCTATTTAAATGAGGCACTATTATTCACAAGTATGTTAAAAATTAAAAATGTTACAAATCTAAAATGAATCTTTGTTATGTCAAGAACATCGATGAACAATTTCAGACACATTACTAGTCGCTTGTAAGGAAAAAAAAGTTTGTACTATTTATCAATTCTATTCAAGCAATGCACGTCAACAAAATTGGTATCTTGCCACTTATTTGTTTGTGAAATACAATACTTAACAATTGGTAAAATATTTATTAAGGATCCTAAAATTCTAATTTCCTTGTGTTCTTTAAATGTATTGCATGAGTATTTTTTATCTGATTTCAAAGTAGCACAATCTAACTCAAAAATTTCACCTAATTGGGCACGTCTTGCATATTTTTTTACTATACCAGGATCACCAAAACTAACTCCATCAAGTTCACCATCGTAGAACTCAACAGTTACACCTACTTGTTCCACACTATATTTGGATTCTTCTCTCCTAAAAGGAACATTGTCTTTCACAATTCCTTCTTCATCTACTAGAATGACTAGATTTTTTTTGAAAAAGGTAGGCATATGACGTACCAAAAGCAAATGTCCTTTATTATCTTTGAAAATAGGGTTTCCTAACCAACCAAAAAAAATTCCATCTCCATTGTCCATTGCACCCACCCTGAATAACCCCCCTTTAGCTAGATTATTCCCAGTGTAATCATAAAAAGCAAGGTTTTTAGGAAGTTTTTACCAAGCTTCTGGTAGACTTATATTTTCATCCAAACTAGCATAAACGCGTTCATCTATTTCTTGTTGGAAGTATCCCTGATCCCATTGGTAATGAGTAGGACCAAATAATTTGATCCGAGTGGTTGCAAAACCATACCACGTTGTTTCAGACACAATGAAAGCTGCAAAAAACACAACAATATTGCTGGAGAGGACATTTTCAATATTCCCCATACGTAATCCTTTGTATAAACATTGGGGAGGATGAACACTGAGATGGAATAGACCTGCTAATATACCCAATAAACCTGCTGTGATAAGATGAGAAGCTATTCATCTCAGAACAAAAGGATCAAAACCTTTAGCTCCCCATGTTGGATTTATAGGTTGTATTTTTTCAGTTAGTCCATAAGGATCAGACACCCATATTCTAGGGCCATACAAACCCGTTACATGAAATGCACTGAATCCAAAACAAGCTTCTGCTGAGAGGAATAAATGAATTCCAAAAATATTAGGCAAATATAAAGAAGGTTTTCCTGTACGGGAATCACATAATATGTCTAGATCCCAATATACATACATAGGATTACTTATCAATATTCTCAAGTCCACCACAGAGACATTCATAAACTGCTCTACCATAATTCTGGCAGATAGACCCAATTTTGGTTTGATAGTACATCTAAAAAAAAGACGACCATATTTGTTTAATTTATCTCTTTCCACTTGAATACCATGTGGTGGTCCTTGGAAAGTTTTTGAATAAACTGGGAGGAATTCATAAATCTTCTAAACGTAGAGCCCACAAGGCTTTGAATCCAAATACATTACCTACAATAGAAGTGAATAGGTTAGTAACATAACCTTCTTCAAAAAGATCTAAGGGATAAGTTACATAGGCAATAAATTAATTTTCCTCTCCAGGAACGGGTTCAATATTGTAGCATCAGGCCTTATAACGATCAAGACTGGTAAGTCCATTGGTCCAAATAGTGGTCCATGTACCAATGGAATATTTAGAAGCTACTGCTACTCCTTCTTCTTCAGGGGTACTCCAAGTTGAGGAGTGACTTAGAATGTTTCCAAGATATTAGTATCTTTGGTCACATTCTAGAGTATAATAAGTTAATTTGTAATCTTTAACACCAGCTTTGAATTTGACACTTGCTTTAGTCTTTGTTTTTGGTGACATAAATAAGTCCCTCCCTATGATTTATTGGTTAATAGCTCTTACAAGAACGAGGTCTACTCGACCTGGGTGTTGAACATAAAAAATCACTTTTGTATTTATTTTTTTTTGTACAAAATACACATTTTGTAGCCTTTATTGTCAAAAAGGCTTTTTCTTTCAAGTGATATTGTATCATGTTATGTATGGATGACACAACTCGATTTATTATTTTGATTGACCTGCGAAACTTTCCGCAATTCTAATTTATTCTATATTAGAAGTGAATTTATTGTACCACTTGTCTTTTAGTAGTTGGATCTCCCAGTTTTTGGAATGCCCCAAATTCTACTTGAGCATCCAAATACAAATTAATACCAAAAAAAACATCTCAAAATAGAGTTCTAGCACCATGCAAAATATGTCCAAAAAAGAAAAGAAGAGAAAATGTAGCATGCCCAAAGGTAAACCAAACCCTTGGGCTACTCTAAAAAACACCATCTAATTTCAAAGTAGCACGATCTAACTCAAAAATTTCACCTAATTGGGCACGTCTAGCATATTTTTTTTTATTATAGTAGGATTACCAAAACTAATTCCATCAAGTTCACCACCATTGAACTCAACAGTTACACCTAATTTTTCCACACTATATTTGGATTCTACTCTCCTAAAAGGAACATCAACTTTCACATTTCCTTCTTCATCTACTAGAATGATTGGAAATGTTTCGAAAAAGGTAGGCATACAATGTACAAAAAGCTCATGTCCCTTTTTATCTTTGAAAACAACATGTCCTAACCAAATAACATCAATTCAAACTCAATTTTCCATTGCAACCGCCCTAAATAACTCCCCTTTAGCTGGATTATTCCCAATGTAATCATAAAAAAAAAAAAATTTAGGATTTTTTGACCAAGCTTCTGATAGACTTAGATTTTTAGCCAGACCGACACAGACCCATCAATCTATTTCTTACTGGAAGTATCCTTCATCCCATTGGTAATGAGTAGGACCAAATAATTCGATTAGAGTGGTTGTAGAACCATACCACATTGTTCTAGCCATAATGAAAATTGTAAAGAACACAACAATACTGATGGAGAGGACAGTTTCAATATTCCCCATGTGTAATCCTTTGTATAAATGTTGGGGAGGTTGAAAACTAAGATGGAATAGACCTACTAATATAATCAATATACCTACTGCAATATGATGAGAATCTATTCCTGCCAGAATAAAAGGATCAAAACCTTCAACTCCCCATCCCAGATTTACAGGTTGTACTTTTCTAGTTAGTCCATAAGGATTAGACACCCATATTCCAGGGCCATACAAACCCGTTACATGAAGTGCTCTGAATCCGAAACAAGCTGCTCCTAAGAGGAACAGATGAATTCCAAAAATCTTAGGCAAATCTAAAGAAGGTTTTCTTGTATGGGAATCACAAAATACATCTAGTTGCCAATATACCCAATGCCAAATAGTTGCTAAAAAGCACAAGCCAAAAAACACAATATGTGCCCTGACCACACCTTCATAACTCCAAATACCTGGATAAGATATAGTTTCTCCCGTTATACTCCATCCACCCCATGAATCCTTTATTCCTAAACGATTCATAAAAGGTATAATGAACATACCTTATTTCCACATTAGATCAAGAATAAGATTGATGGATCGAAAAATGCTAATTTGTAAAGAGCCATTGAATTGACCCATCCAGAAACTAGAGTTGTATGCATTATATGCACAACGATTAACTGGCCAGGATCATTCAACATGATGGTATGGACACGATACCAAGGAAAACCCATAAAAATACCCCTTTATCAGAAAAACTATAATTGTTATAAAAGTAGTAAAAAGGGCTATCAAAATTTGACCCTTTGATATCATTTCTTTATTTCCTCTCCAATCACTTTTTTTATTATATAGATAATAGATAAGCACCTCCATTTTATTTTTTTAATAATTCCAGCTATTTCAGGCTATAATTTGGATGAAATGTTATAGATTGGAAATGGATAGATCGTATTGGAAGGGTAAAAAAAGGGGTTTCAAAAACTAAGTGTGGATCAAAATGATGAAAATGATCATAATTTTCATTTTCTATATCTTTCATAAAGAAAAACTATGCCAAAATCACTTGAACCATTCTAAGGAATGTATTAATAATCATAACATCTATTATAAATGATTACTATAATAATAATACTTAACTACTAGGGTATTACTTTTAATATTGACTAAGGAGTGTTCTTACAAAAGTAAAAACTCTTAAGTTAAGGGGGGGATTTGAAAGGAACAATCTCTTAAGGAATTGAATTTTTGGGAATAGGGAAATATGATGATAGGAACTTGTATTAAATTCTTATTAGAATCTAAACATTAATTTTTCCCTATTGGAAAAAATATAGATTTGTATGATACAATGAAATTGTGGCGAGCATAGTTTAGTGGCAAAAGTGTAATTTGTTCTATCATTATATTCAAAGAGTTGAAGGCTCTCGTCTATATTTTGAAAAAACTCTATTTCTATAGAGATTCCAAACCTCTCCTATGAATACCCTGGTTTAGGAAAGGAATTGTACACATTCTCATAATGTGGATTTGGAATGATAAAAGGACCATATTTTCCATTCCATTCAAGATAACGAAACAAAATGTAGAATGTTTTCAAGGATTAGAGCGATCTATCTAATCAAATCAATCAAAGATCCATGGATATAAAAAGATTATTTTTCATCGTAACTAAATGTTCGACTGTTAGAACAACAAAAGTTGGAGTAAAATAGCTAGAAAATAGTGACTTTGGCTCACTTGAGTCATCGTTATTTTGTTTGAGCTCAATGGAATTTGATTTTCTCTAGAATCACAATCAATAGAAATAGGGAACAGAGTAATTAGAATGATTATTTAATTATTCCAATATTCATCTTTTTCAATCTGATCTTTCTATAGGGATCATCTATCAAGTGAGTAGGTATTCTATATCGAAGGTTGTTTGCCTGAAGTAAAGAGGAAAGAAAGAACTAGAAATAAACTAACATAGATGTTATGGAGTAGAGGAAAATTGAATTTTCTTTTTTTATTCACAAAGAAGATTTATTTTATGTGAATAATCATTTTTCAATGACCTCCATTTCTATCTCTCTCCCATGGAGGAGCTGAATAAAATGAAAATTTCTTGTTTGGTTATGAATTAGAGGCATTAATTAACGTCAACTATAACCCCTAGCCTTCCAAGCTAACGATGCGGGTTCGATTCCCGCTACCCGCTCATTCATATTCCTTATTCAAAATATTTTTTCATGTCAACATCTCTCTCATTCACATGAATTTTTCATGTCCATGGTACATATCTATTCTTTCTCTTTCTTTCGCGAATCTCATTGTGGAAGGAGAAAAAATCGTACTTTTTTGTTAACAATAAAGTAATTCAAGGAATAATGAAAATACAGCGTCCATTGTCTAATGGATAGGACATAGGTCTTCTAAACCTTAGGTATAGGTGCAAATCCTATTGGACGTAATAATTCATTGTATTTGTAAATGTTGTAAATCTCTTCTATGCTAGAAGAAAAAGTTGGATGTTTTCTTGAATAACTTCTTTTAACAGATCTTCTGATTATTCCGTGAATGTCCTTGTAGAATGTATAATTTCTCCAAACTAGGGTTTATTTTTTACTAAATACTCGTGCAACTTAAGGACAAATTTTTTCACTTGTACGATATCTAATACATCTAGATATCCATTTGTTCCAGTATAAATCATAGCTATTTGTTCTTCCACTATCAAAGGATCTGATTGAGATTGTTTGAGTAACTCACGTAATCATTGACCTCTTGCCAATTGATCTTGCATAGTTTTATCAAGATCAGAAGTGAATTGTGCAAAAGCTTCTAACTCTACAAGTTGAGCTAACTCTAATTTTGATTTTCCAGCTACTTGTTTCATAGCTTTCATTTAAGCTATGGATCCTACTCTAGATATGGAAAGACCGCCATTAATGGCAGGTTGAATTCAGATATTAAAAAAAAAGACATTTTAATATCTAATTCAATTATGATGTACCGAACATTCTTCTATTAATGTACAAGAAATTTTACTTTGGTTGTTCTATTGGTGGAAATTTTACTCCACTTCTCCTTTTGAACAAACCATCCCTCATCTGAAAGATATTTCATAGAATTATGCATAAGATCATTCTATGAATCTCATAACTTATTCTATAATTCGTACTTTGTTCATATTTTGAACTAAGCTAACAAGCTAATCGAGTTTTTTAACGATTCATGAATTGGAAGTCACCAAATATAAAACATTAGCTTCTCTACAATATCTTACATGTTTAAAATAGTATTGCCTTGGGCAATTTCAATTTCATTACAAAACGGTTTGGAATCTTGGGTTACAAACTGGTGGAAAACTAGTCAATCAAATTTTATTTTGATTATTTACAAGAAGAAAGTTTTGTAGAAAAAATTGAGAAAATAAAAGAACTATTCTTGTTAGAAATAATGATGGAAGATTATTTGGAATCGCATTCACAAGATATTCGTGTAGAGATGTAGAAAAAAATGATCCAATTGGTTAAAATATAGACACAATTTTCATAAATTGGATCTTTCGTCGTTTGAATCGTATATCTCCTTCACTTGTAGTAATTTATCACTCGATGAGTGAATAACAAATGGTCCCCACCTTTTTCACTTTTTTTATGGCGATACTTCTAATTTTTTAGCTTTAGGTTTAATATAGTAGTAGAATTGCAGGTAGGTAACTATGGTAGTTACCTGCTACTATTTATTTTAAATAAAAGAATTGTAACAAAAAATTGAACCATGTAAAATAGAGAAACTTATGATGACTAGGTGAAAAAGTGGATAACTCAATCAATATCCATCTTAATAATGATCGATGTAATGACTTGGGTATCTATTGTAAATGCATATCCCATTTTCGCACAAGGTTATGAAAATCCTCAAGAAGCAACTGGACATATTGTATGTGCCAATTGTCATTTGGCTAAAAAACTTGTGGAGATTGAAGTTCCACAATCCGTGCTTCCTGATTCTAGTTTTGAAGTAGTTGTTAAAATACCCTATGATAAGCAAATAAAACAATTTCTTGCTAATGGTAAGAAAGGAACTTTAAATGTAGGAGTTGTTCTTATTTTACCTGAAGGTTTGGAAGTAGCTCTTGCGGATTGTATTTATCCTAAGATTAAGGAAAAAATAGGTGATATTTATTTTCAAAACTATCATCCCAATCAAAAAGATATTATAATAGCAGGTCTTGTTCCTGGTCATAAATATAGTGAAATTGTGTTTCCCATCCTTTCACCAAATCTTGCTACTAATAAAGCAACTCACTTCCTAAAATATACCATATATTTGGGTGGTAATAGAGGAAGAGGACAAATTTATCCCGATGGTTGCAAAAGCAACAATACAATCTACAACACTTCAACAATGGGTAAAGTAAGTAAAATTGCATGTAAAGAAAAGGGTGGATATAAAATAACTATTGATAATCCATCAGGCAGTCGACAAGTGGTTAACTTTGTACCTGTGGGACCATAACTTCTTGTTTTAGAAGGAAAATTCATCAAGGCGGATCAGTCGTTAATGAATAACCCTAATGTAGGTGGATTTGGTTAGGAAAATGCAAAAATAGTACTTCAAGATCCTTTATGTGTTCAAGGCCTTTTATTATTCTTAGCATCTACCATTTTAGCATAGATATTTTTGGTTCTTAAGAAGAAACAATTTTAGAAAGTATAACTTAACCTCTTCAAATAGAATAAATAAGCTTAATTGAATCAATTATTGACATTTTTTATAATGGAAAAAGTTACATGGAATTATCTAATAACGTGGGTCTTTCAGAAATATTCAATGATTGAGACAATTGGTTAAATCCCTTAAAACTATCTAATCAAAATTCATTGAGAGCTTCTTTTTGCAAAGCAAATACATTTGAATTTTTAGATTATTTACACCATCCTCGTTTAAATTATAAAAAAATATTAGCTTCTTACATAGAAAGGATTCATATGAAAAAATAAGAATATAACATATAGACAATTATTAAATTTAGTTCCCATTCATAACAATCTGCTTTCTTTGTATATTGTTGAAATAAGAGTTGTGTACTCATAGAAAGAAACTATCTCACTCATAAAGTCACAAGTCAATATATTATTGGATAAATATTTACGTGACCAAGCGTTAATCCTTGATTCTCATCAATCGTCTAATTTACTTCATAAATTGAATTCATTGATTCATAGTAATATATAATTTTTTTCGATTGAAGATATTTATAAAACTCCTTTAATAAGCCCACAAATTGTCAATTTTGACAAAAACTCTTGCTATCCTTTTTAAAGTAATTTAGATTCAAAAGAAAAGAACTCTACCCAATATTCTAAAAACACTTTTAGTTGAAACATAGATCTTATTCAAACTCAATCTTATCAAGATGATCTACTGTCCAAAATATCTTTGCGAATGAAAAAATCAAGAGAAAAAGAAAATTCTAGTTCAACAAAAAGTTTAAAAAACATAATAGAAGGCAAAGCCATATGTGACCTTTTGAATAAAGAAGAACTCAAGTTTTTATTTTCATAACTCAAGTTTTTAGTTTCTTTTAAGACCCTTCAAATAAATATTCTTTTTAAGAAATGGGGTTTATTTCAAACATATAGGTCATGGTTATGGTTTTTGACTTCCACAGGGTGGAAATATGCTAAAAATATGTTTTTAGCTACTTTTTTGAAAAATACCAATAAATAGTAGTGATCAATTGGTATCAATCTCACACAATATTAGGTAAAATTGGAATCAAAATTTGACTATTTTGTCAACACTTTCTCATCAATTTTGGACATTTCTAAAGTGGGAATTTAGAGAGAAAATAATCCCAAAATTGAATCTTTTGTTATCCCGTTGGCATTGGGATGTTTCCACTTTATTGAAATCAATAAATGAAACAATAGTTGAGGGAAAGGATACGTCAATATCCTTTGATACATGGAAATATATATTAAATGTTCGGAAGTATGATATTTTTCTTTGTATCTTCATTGGATTTTTCTTTTGTATGTCTTGCAGAATTCCCTTACAGTTGATTCTTTTTTATAGGAACGTGGAGCTCATCAGAGATTTGGAGTATGACTCCTACTGCTTTGGGAGAGTAGGAAAAATGATTAGATCTATTAGAATGCTTAGAATTTTTACTAATTTAAATTGGTATGGTTCTTGGCTTACATTTCTCAACTATATCGAGATGGACTCTGATCTTGATGATATCAGATTATCGCTACTATTGAAAATTTGGTATGTCAAAAATACTAAATGGTGTTTATCTTCAAAAAGGAGGCTTTATAGAGATATAAAGTATTGTAAATTTTAGTCAATTATAAAAAAAATAAAAATAGTTTTGTACGAATGTGACCTGGATGATTTCCTTTCAAATCCTCCTGGCCATTATCCTACTACAATAATTCTTGCTAGGAAGAACACCCATGTTGTGACGATTCCACCTCGAAGGTAATGAGCTACTCCTACAATATGTCCTTGGACAATAATCGAGGCTCTGGGCTGGATATCAAGAGCAACTTTCAATTTATTATGGGCCCAAACAATAGATTCAATAAGTTATTGCCAATATCCATGACCACTAAATAGGAACATTAAAATAAAGGCCCAAACAAAATGAGCACCTAAGAATAAAAGACCATATGCAGATAATGGAGAATCGTAAGATTGGATTACTTGAGAAGCTTGTGCCCATAGAAATTCATGGAGCCACCCATTAATTGTAATGGAACTTTGTGCAAATTTTCCTCCTGTGATATGAGTTACCACTCCCTGATCACTTATACTCCCTCAAACATTGGATTGCATTTTCCAGCTGAAATGGAATATTAGTACCGAAATTGCATTGTACATTCAGAATGACCCTAGGAAGACATGATCCCAGGTAGATACTGTACATGTTCCTCCTCTACCAGGCCCATCACAAGGAAAACGAAAACCAAGATTGACTTTATCGGGTATTAAACAAGAATTGCGAGCAAATAAAACACCTTTAAGTAATATTAATACAGTCACATGGATAGTAAATGCATGAATATGGTGTACTAAAAAATCAACAGTTCCTAATGGAATAGGTAACAAAGCTACTTTGGAACCTACTACTACCAAATCACCACCTCCCCAAGTTAAGTTGGTGCTTGTTGTTGCATCAGGAGCTATCAAACTGGGTGCCAAAGCATGAGTGTTTTGTATCCATTGTATGTATATATTATGTTTTGTACAGGAAAAACTTCTTTAGATTTTCCTAAGATTTTTGGAATTCATTTATTCCTCTTAAGAGCAGCTTGTTGCAGATTTGGAGCATTTCATGTAACGCGTTTGTATGGCCTTGGAATATGGGTGTTTGATCCTTATAGACTAACTAGAAAAATACAACCTATAAATCCGACATGGGGAGCTAAAGGTTTTGATCCTTTTGTTCTGGGAGGAATAGCTTATCATCATATTGCAATAGGTATATTGGGTATATTAGTAGGTCTATTCCATCTCAGTGTTTGTCCTCCCCAACGTTTATACAAAGGATTACTTATGGGGAATATTGAAATTGTCTTCTCCAATAGTATTGTTGTTGTGCTTTTTGCAGGTTTCATTGTGGTCGGAACAATGTGGTATGGTTCCGCAACCAATCTGATCAAATTATTTGGTCCTACTCATTACCAGTGGGATCAGGGATACTTCCAACAAGAAATAGATCGACGGTTTTGTGTTGGCTTGGCTAAAAATCTGTATATCAAAAGCTTGGTCAAAAATTCCTAAAAAACTTTCTTTTTATGATTACATTGGGAATAATCCAGCTAAAGGGGGGTTATTTAGGGTGGGTGCAATGGAAAATGGAGATGGAATTGTTGTTGGTTGGTTAGGATACCCTAGCATAACTAGTAAAGCTAACAAGTAAACAAGATATGGAGATAGCGACTAGGGTTGCAGTTTCCATTGGTAGGTAATCCTATGTATGTATATATGCATAATAGTATACAAAGTTAATTAGATCTCAACCAATACTATTGTTTTTATGGCTACATAGACCATTGATGATACTTCTAGAACTAGACCAATACGAACTATTGTAGGAAATTATTTAAAACCACTAAACACATAATCTAGTAAAGTTGCTCCCAAATGGGGAGCTACTCCTTTTATGGGTATTGCAATGGCTCTATTTGTAGTATTCTTATGCATTATTCTGGAGATTTATAATTCTTCCATTTTATTAGACAAAATTCCAGTTAGTTGTGGCTAGAAAAACTAGAAAATTCACTCAGATCCCAAGATCCTCCAAAAGAAAAAGAATTAAGAAAGAAAAAAATTTGAATAGCTTTCATTTTTAGGTTATTACGTTCTGGTAGTTTGATCGTGTAATTAATTTCATTTAATGATTTTTGGAATTATGGGTGTGTGACTTGTTAAAATTGATCTCTATTCTAGTACAGAAAACCGGTATGTTGTCTTCATAAAATAAAGACGGACCTTCTACCTCGTAAGATGGTGCTCTAATAGTTAATATCTGGAGCACGAGGTAATATATTCAAGAAAAATTGAACTATGCTTTATGCCTATTTTTGAGACTTCATGAGCAAGCTTCTCAATAATTGGAAAAAACTATGATAATAAATTTAGGGATCTCTCTTCCTTTTTATACTGATGCTGATTAAAGAATGAGATAGTATTTTATTTTCTTTAGTTAGTCTATTTCATTAAGTAAGAATGAAATGGAAAGGAACTTATAACCTATAAAACCTTTCGAGTATTCAAAAAATCATCAAGGTGAAATGAAAATATTATGTTTGATTTATTCATCTATTGAGATCTCGACAAAACAATTCCTATTGATCATCCATACTAATTGTTTTCTAGGTGATTTATATCATGGATAGGATGACAAATCGGTCAAAAAGCCTATAGCGATTTATTTTGCATAATAATGAGCCAACTTGAAATTTGAGCATTATCACTATCAAGTTTAGTAGGAAATCATGGATTATCGTGAATCCTCTTCCTTCATACAAAGAAATGAAATATCAAATATTTTTGTATTTTACAAACCATGTACTTTGTTCAAAAAAGTATTTGGGTGTTCTTGTTTAAGCCGTATGAAAGGAAATTTTCATATACAGTTTTTAGAGGGTGAATTTGAGTTTACCTATGTCAATAAAGTATATGATTGGTTCGAAGAGTGTCTCAAGATTCAGGGGATTGCAGATGATATCATATCATGGTGCAAACAGAATACGAGCAATAATGCTAAAAAGAAGTCCTTTCCACCACAAATAACAAAATGTGCGAGGGATTCAATTATTTAGGAAAACAGAATACGAACATAATGCTAGAAACAAGTGCCAATGTAGTGACAAGTACCTGCCTTTATAGCTATTGCTATAGTAGTAGAAAATGCATTTTGATAATATAAATAATAATATATAAAATATTTTTATTATGTAATATTTTATTTAATAAATCAATATATAAATAATTAATATATATTTAATAATCAATATATTTAATAACATAAAATATATATATATTTTTATAATTTAAAATACAACTATGATTAGGATTATAATATTTTATTATAAATTTTTTTTTTTTTTTTATAATTTAAAATATAATGTGTTTCAGATTATAGTATTTTATTATGAATATATTTATTTATTATTTATTATATAATAGATAATAATCTATATTAATTAATTATTTAATCAATAAAATAATTAATCATTATTAATTAAAACTAATATATTAATATTAATAATTATATATTCATATGAATAGTACAATGTAGATATGCCGAAAATGTCGATGCTGTCGAATTCGCCAGTAATTAGGGCTTCCTCTCATGGCGCGATTTCGGGTTTTCGTTCTGGGGTTTCTGCGGTTTCTGCGGTTCGGGTATCCTCTTCGTCGGGCGCAATTCCTCCTGGTCCATGGGGCTCTGCGGATGGCGTGAATGGGCTCTCTACCGCGCGGAATGCCTCTCTGTCTATGGGTTTGGGCTCTCACGGTGGCCAAGATGTTTTGATGCAGGCTTTCACTAGTTCCTCCTTTTCGCCAATTGAAGTTATTGACAGGGGTCGTTGTTGGCCTCGGGTTCGGTTGGGGCTCAAAATGGCCCGTGGGGTGAAGCCTCCGCTGCTGGTGATGTTGGGGTTTCAACACTTAAAACTCCATTTGCTTTTATGGGTGCCTGTGCTGCAAATGGGGATGATTCCTGTGCGCCCTCAGGAGTCAAATCTGCTTCATCGTCCACCTTTGCGGACGCTGTAAAGTGTGGACATGGCACTTTCACTCGCCGAAGAAAAGCCTCTATATCAGGGGCGCCCGTAGCTGAGCTCTACTCTGGGTTTGAGTCGTGTGGGGTTTCTCCAAAGATGTCAAATTTAGGAACCACTATTAGAAGGGCAGTTCAATGCTTAGACAAACCTCCGAAGGTGAATTTGGATGATCAATTATCAAAAGAGTTGCGCGAAAATGATTTTTTTTTCTTTGAGAATGGGTTGATTGGTAGTTTCAATCAATTTTGGCCCAGTCTTCTTGCATTGCATGATTGGATTTCAAATTCATGGGGTCCTCTAATGGAAAACGATCTGGAAATTTATCCGAGTGTCAAAGGTTTTTTCAGTGGTTTTTGACAGCAAGCAAGACAAAAAAAGCCATTCTCAACTGCACTTGGTGGTGGAGCGATAGTACATTGCTTTTAAAATCGTGGAATCCAAACCTTGACCCTGCCACCGAATCTTTTTTAGTGGTGTCGATTTGGGTTCGCCTCCCAAATCTCCCCTTGCAAAAAAACAGTGGTTTTTGACAGCAAGCAAGACAAAAAAGCCATTCTCAATTGCACTTGGTGGTGGGACGATAGTACATTGCTTTTAAAATCGTGGAATCCAAACCTTGACCATGCCACTGAATCCTTTTCAGTGGTGCCGATTTGGGTTCGCCTCCCAAATCTCCCCTTGCACTACTGGTTCAAATTGTGTTTTGTAGCCATTGGTAATTCTCTGGGTAAGTTCATTTGAACAGATGCAAACTCAAAAAATTTCATTCACACAACCTTTGCTCGAATATTGGTAGAGCTAGACATCTCCAAAGCCCTCTCGACAAAAATCAACTTGGTTGCAAATGGTAAAAGTTGGTTGCAAACATTGGACTATGAAGGCTTAAATTTCAGATGTAGAAGGTGCTACAGAGTTGGTCATGTTGCAACAGATTGTTCAATAGGGAAGTCCCAAATCAATTGGGAGGCGTCATGGTGGAAAGATGCCTCTCCCTAGCATTACTCTATCTCGTGCTCACCCAAGAATAGTGGTCCCTCAAAGTCTGAACTCAACTCAAAGGAGGAAGGAAGGTTGGATGAGATCTTTCCAAATTCTACTGTTGCGGTTGTAGGTACTCACTCTGGGTGCTCACTCTCTCAGGGTCCAACTTCCGCTCAATTGGAGTCTTCTGGTGAGGTTGAAAAAAGTGATTGGCAAATAATAAGGAAAAAGAAGCAGTGCAACAGTCAAAATAAGGATGTATGCAAAGGAATGTAGCCTCAGCTCGCTGAGGAACAAAAATTGGGGGGAAATGATGTATTGATCAGTGATCAAAAAAAGGAAAAGATTATTCTCAAGTTAAAGGAGATCAGGAATAATTTGCGTCCTCAAATTAAATCCGGTGTTAGCTCTTAAACAATTTGAGTCCTCAATTTAAATCTGGTGTTAGCTCCAAGCAATCGATAAATCTGGTGTTAGCTCTTAAACACTCTGTGTCCTCAATTTAAATCTGGTGTTAGCTCCAAGCAATCGAAGGCATAGTAGGATAGAATTGGTATTCTGTCAGCTGTAATTTTTTCTGACTGAATAAGTAGGTAGTAAATTAACTGGTCAATTTGAACATGGTTGAATAAAATAGTTGTATTGGGTATCTATGGGGATGAGATCCCTCTTTTGTGATCTCACCTCTTAAAAAATAATAATACAATGTATATATAATAATTATTGCAATAATAATATTAATATACTAATATTAATACTTATATGAATATTATATTATAAATATATATAAATAATTAATATATTTTTATTAATATTATTATTGCAATAATTATTATATATACAATGTATTATTAATATGAATATATAATAATTCACTATTATGTTAATAATAATACATTATTAACAAAGTGAAATATAAATAAATTTATTGAAAAAATAAACACTTACAAAAATATATATTAAATTACAATATTATTTTACTCATAAATATAAATTTTGAAAACCATAAAATAAATTGAGGAAGAATTGCATTTAAAATATAATTGTCATTAAACGACTAGTACAATAACAATAGATTATATATTATTACTTAGTAATAAGATATATATATTTCAAAATATTTGCAAGTGCATGTTCTCTTTTATAGGCCTATGAAAGAATTAAGCGCGCCATAGGCCAAAGATGTTCGCACCAAGGGGACAAGTGTCACCAGTGTGTAAGGTGAATGCACGACATATTTGTGAAATGTCACCACGTGATTGGGGGGCCGACAAGTTAAAAAAATTCTAGTTGCTTGAGAAGCATTCCCTTCTAATAAATCAAAAAAATTAGCTCGTACTCTTATTTCTTAAAAAAAATTGTTAAAAAAATATTTATTTTTCATTAAATAATTCTTCTTGCTTTTCATCTTAACGTGATTGTGAACCATGTGGAGGCTTAATGGGAAAGCACACATCAAAAGGACCCTGTCTTCACTCCGCTAATGCGTCTAGTTGACACATTCAACTCTTATGCAAGGTCTAAATCTGGAACTATTTCTTCAACAATTGGATTTGGAACTAGAACATAACTATCCTCAATATGTTAGAACAATATTTTATCTTATAGTTAGATCTATTGTTTTTGTTGGTCTATTTGCTAGTTTGGATCACATCGCTCGAGTTGCAGGGGAGCTCAATGAAGAGGAAGAGGAATTGGAAGAAAGGATGGAGCTTCGCTTGTGCTGACCCGATCCAGAGGAGTAAATCAAGGCATAATTGTAGTTGAATCTCTTTGTCTCTATGCCCAGAATGTTTCCCTCCTCTGCATTTGCATCGTCCGTGAGTGAGAGGGAAGTGAAACTGAACTGGCGCTTGTGATTGATCCTCAGTGACTCCACACCCACGCCAGTCTTCTGCTTGAAATCCTCAACATTCATTGTTTTCAACTTTTGTACAATTGGCTTATGATTGATACTAAAAGAGCTTGTAGAGAATGATCCATGATAACTATGAGCATAAGATCATGGTTGCAAATATTTTTCTCAAAGTGTGCAATAGTTCTCCCCACAACTTTAGAAGAGACCCATAATTACAGGGAGGACCCAAAACAAATGATCCAAAAAGTAGTTGACAGGTTCAATGGACTTGACTGAGTAATAGAGAAAATGCAATCAAGCTATCAGATGAATAGGAATCCTAATTACAAATTGGGCTAGGAGTGTAATTCCAATTTTTTGACAATCTGGAGAGATTCTAACTTCTCAATCAATTTCTTCTCCCCACCTCTCTCTCTCTCTCTCTCTCTCTCTCTCTCTTTCTCCCCTCTCGATATCTATGTATCTAAATTTGTCTCTCTCATTCTCTATCTTTTGAGTTTCTCTCTCTTTATTAGCTAATAGGCTACATATTGTGTGAGATTTGAGCATGAAACAAGTCTCACGCCTGAAAACCACTATGGAGTCATTGGAAAACAAGTTTCAACTGCCATTTAATGTTAAACTAGTTGCAGTTTAATGGCAAAATCCTCTAAACTATCAGGTAAAAGCCTCCAAAATCTCACTTATCACATAAAAGCCATATAAATATTGATTTGACAACTGGATGGGAACATTTTATTTCTATTTGCAATTATTTTTGTCAATTTGATGGCAACTTTCTTTTTTCATTTGCATTGGTTTATGTTTTAAATCTGTATGCAAATATTTCATAATCAAATAATGCTTAATTTCCTTAAAGAAAAAATCTAGAATTGTCTAAATTTATTTCATTTCATTATTTAGCACCTATTATTAATTATTTAATCTAGCCACATGCAACTAGGATTTGCAGCGCATCCATGCGCAAACACATATTCTCTAACATATTAACATATATATAGTTTTCTATCAGCGTAATCCTTGAATCTCATTTAGGTGCGAGTGCTAGTGTACATGCCTCTCTCTATATAGAATTGTTTCCCCCTCTATCTCTTTGTTTTTCCTAATCTCTCCAAAGATCAATTAAACTATCAGATTTTTTATGTATTAATTTAATTTGTTCGATATAAAAATATATTAATTATTAATTATAGTAATTTCATATTTATATTTAATAATTTTTATTATAGAATATAAATAATAATAATAATAATATAACCTATATACAATTATATATAATAGTAAATATAATTATATTATATATAATTTAATTTGTATTATATAAAATATATAATATATTAATTATATTTTGTATTATATAAAATTATAATAATTATTAATTATAATAATTTAATATATGTATGTAATAGTTTTGTTAAAGAATATAATATATAGTAATAAGAAACATAATTATATTATTTATAATTTATTTTTTCTTATAATTTTTATATAATATACTTAACTACGTAGGGTAAAGGATGCCACAATGTTAAAACGTAAGTGTGCTCATTATTAGATCTTGGCCATAATTTTCATTTTAATAAACATCTTCTAACACCCTCATCAAAACCTTATTTTTAGGTTGTAGCTTGCCAAATTGGAAAAGTGAAAGGTCAATACCAACGAGGAAGAGTTTGGAGGAGCGGAAACCAATAGCGATGGAGAAAGCAGCAAAAAATGGCGAAAAGCAGTCGAAAAAATGGCAAAAAATGATGAATGGTTGAGATTCGTTTAATCGTCTTGCATTGATATGGATGCAAGATAGCCATTGATACACTTTTACAGGTCGCCTCATTCATAGAGGGAACGCCTTCGTAATAAACAACCACCTAAAATCTTTTTAACTAGCAATCGCACCTTGGTGTGCAATGGGTACGCCGAAGAGGTTTGGAAGGTCAAGTAGGGAAAAATTTGGTCTATTTTTTGCATAATTTTTGTAGTACATGAGGTCTATTGGTAGGTCATTTAGCAAATGATGTTGTTTGTACCACAAAGGTCTAAATTTGTAGATGTGATAGCTCCAAATCAACTATGCACCCTCTTATAGGGATTCAAACACGACTAAAAAAACCCCTTTGAATGAGGAAGATAATCATGCTCCATTGTCAATAGGCTTGAATGTTATGTTTGCAATAGAGGGAGAGGTAGTGATAGAAAGAGGGAGAGATAAGAGGGGGAAGAGTGAGAAAAAATAGAGTGATAAATAAAGAAAAAAGATAGAGGACTTGAGAAAGAGAGAGAGATTGTGAGAAGAGAGACTAATAGTTAAAATTGCATCTATAACATCTAATAAAATTTTAGGAGAGAAATAGAGAGATAAAGATGAAGATCAGGAGAGATGGAGTGAATAAGAGAGAGAGATAGGTAGTGAAATAGGAGGAAAAAGAAATGGAAAAAACAACAAACAAAAAATGAATGGATATGAAATGCCCTATTCAACTCTCCTAACCATCTTCAAATTTGGGTCTCATCAATATCAATTTATAAAGTACCATCATACACAATTTTGTAATACCATGAATATGCAACTATAATGTAGTAAAAATTGTGATTTTATTTGTATATATACAAATGTTATTCTTTTCTCTTGAACAACAATCAATAAGTCTTATTATGTGAGTTTCTCAAAAGGCATTTGTATGTGTCATTTACAACACAAACATGATTGTAATTTGTTTTACTTCTTCATATATAAAATTTTAATAGTTTATTTCTAATTAAAACTAGATAGATTGAAATCAAATTAGATTAAAAAATATTTGTGAATTCACAAATCTATTAGCTATCTTACTAGACAAAGGGACGTGAAGCAACATTTGAAATAGCTAATTACAAATGAGACAAAATCTACATGCACTTCTATAAAATTATATATCTTGATTTTGTAATGTATTATTTGGAATATGTAATTAATCACAAATAGTTGACCTAACATTAACAAGAGATAATACAACTAATCTAAACAAAAATACTTTACAAAGTGATAAGAATAATTCTAAGCCCCCTCTCTCATGCTAGTCAAGCATTTTTCAATTTACTTTGAAGTGTTTCTCACCTTTTGTCTTTTTCCCATCATCCTTCACCTCCTCCACCTTCTCATTTCATACATATGCATTTTTGGTCAAAACAATTTAATGAAACATACGTATTATCATAAAACAGATCTGTATATAAGTAGTGATCTGCATTGCAATTTATGGGAACCAAACCATCTCAACAGGTCAATTTAATGATGGGTTCTCCACGAGATAGGCAGCCATTTTGAATGGCTATTGGACATTGGTGGGAGGCCATGGAAAGATTGTGGAAGAAGAAATCATCTGTGCCATGGAGGCCTATTCATCCGGAGGCCTCACTACATTTGACACTGTTGATATATATGGTCTAAGCAAAGAATCCTAGATAGGTTGAGGGATCACTGGGAGATAAAAGAAAAGAAAAACCCACAAATCCCACTTCCTCAAGTACAAATATTCACAAAATATGTAAATATATTCCAAGGTACCCTCTCGTCTTCCTCAGTAGAAAGAAGGATTAGATAGTCCATGGAGACTCTACAATTGTTATATTGGTGGGATTATTATATCCAAGGAATGCTAGATACCGCTCTTGCTCTAGCAGAGCTCAAGGAGAGAGGCCTGATTACAAGCACAGGCACAACCAACATAAATACAAAGGTCCTCTCTAAGCTTGTGGATCGTGTTGTTCCTGTTCTCTGCGACCAGGTACAATTTTTTGTACTTGACCCCAAGCCTTTGACTACTTTCTGATAAGCATTGGGGGTGGAGGGAAGAAGGGTATGCTTGCAAAGCTGAATCTTTCCAAGAAAGTTGTTTTGAACACCTCCAGCTTGAAGATGTATTAGAACATTGTTAAGGTGGCGGGGGGTAAGTTTAATTAGAGGAAGTTGCTTGATGTGTATGGCAGAGATTTTTGCTAAGCACTCTGCCACTATATCTAATGTTGCCTTGGAGTGGGTTATGCAGCAAGTGCTATGTATCCTATTGTTAGCATTAGGAATGTTGATCATCTGGAGGAGAATTTGAAGGTTTTTGGGTTTGAATTAGACAAATCAGACCTGCAGAAGATAGAGAAGGTGCAAAGGGAAAGCAGTGGGCCTGTTGGTGACTGCTATGATATGGAGAGATCTGACTGAATGGATGAGGTTAAGACTTGGCAGCATTTGTGTGCAAAGACTTTCTTCGCTTATTGGACTGTGATGGAAGAACATATGCCGCAGCATTTTTAGGATCTAAATAAAAAACATTGTTGCTGTAAATACTCCTAAGCTTATATTAATATGTGTTCTACAGGCACCCAGAAAACACATCGAGACAACCACCACATGTTTAACTGGCATCTTAATGATAAAGTGTAATGTCTTCAAGATAGGCAGCCCAGGCAAAAAGTTCAACCATGCAAACATAATGATCAACTGTAGGTGTAATGCAATAAGAGTTACTCATGTAATTGAAGTATGTACAGCCCTCATCCACTAAACTTGCATGGCTGCACCCATATAGAACACAAGCATAGCTTACAATGTCAGGATATGTTCCAGAGTGCTTCATTAATTCAAAGATTTTGAGAGCATCCTTGCAAAATCCATGTTGTGTGTATCCTGCAATCATTGCATTCCATGAGATGGCATCTCTTTGGGGTATTTTGTCAAACAGTTCACGTGCTTTTTCTATGCTTTCACATTTTGCATACATGTCCACCAAGGCAGTTGCAACTGCAACGTCTAATAAAATTCCTCTATTCTTTATGCTTTGATGCGACCAAAAGAGTGAATAAATCACTCATACATAAACCTCTCATACCAGAAACCTCTCATTTCAAGATTCTCCGTAATGAATCTTAAATCCAGAGCAGGTGTTGTAGGAATGCTGCAAAAGTTGTCCAGTCTGGCTTCACACCTGCCGATTGCATTTGCTTGAAAGTTTCTAAAGCTTTTTAAAAAAGTCCATTTTGTGCCTGCAATCCTTGCATTCCATTAACCTCTCTTTGAGGCATTCTGTCAAACAGTTCACGTGCCTTTTCTATGCTTCCACATTTTGCATACATGTCTACGAGAGCATTTTGCATACATGTCTACCATAATATCTGGAAAAAATCCTCCTCCCATGATGCTTTGATGGATGTCCATACCCTGATCCAAAGCTCCCATTTTGGCACAGGCAGGGAGGATACTGGCGAAGGTTGTGGAATTTGGCTTTTCACCTGCCAATTGCATTTACTTGAAAGTTTCTAAAGCCTTTTCAAGAAATCCATTTTGTACATATCCTGCAATCGTTGTAGTCCATGAAATGATATCTTTTTCAGGTATTCTATCAAACAGTTCACATGCCTTGTTAATGCTTCCACTTTTTGCATGCGTGTCTACTAAGACAGTGGCGACTATAATATCTGACAAAGTTCCTCTATCCTTTACGCTTCGACGGATGTCAATACTGTTCCAAAGCCCCCATTTTGGCATGGGCAGGGAGGATACTATCAAAAGTTGCGGAATCTGGCTTTAAACCTGACAATTGATTTGCTTGGAAATTTCTAAAGCCTTTTCAACAAATCCATTCTGTGCATATACTACAAACGTTGCAGTCCACGAAACCATATCTCTTTGAGGTATCTTGTCAAAACACTTCACGTGCCTTGTCTATGCTTCCACATTTTGCATACATGTATACCAGGGCAGTTGCAGCTACATCTGACAAAATTCCTCTATCCTTTATGCTTTGATGGATGTCCATGCCCTGTTCCGAAGCCCCCATTTTTTGCAGAGGCAGGGAGAATGGTAGCAATCTGTTGCAAAAACATATTTGCAGAGGTAGGGAAAGTGGTAGCAATTTGTTGCTGAAAGGGGATGGCTGAAAGAGTCGGAGAGAAAGTTGCAGCCAAACAGATCTGCACACGAATGACATAATTTCCCTCGCCAGCACGATGCGTTTCCGGCAGTTGACATGACCTCCGTGAATGAAAACAGAGAAACTCTATCGGTGGGGATTTCTTTCATCGTCTTGCATCCCATTTTCTGCAGTTTCCAGCGTTGGACGTCTAAAGTGAACCGATTCACTTCAAATAGGATACGCATTGGGCATAAAATATTCTAATGGGCTCTGCCAATTCATTTCGTGTCAGTCAGGTGCATTGGCAATCGAGACTTTTTCATCCTTCCCCTACGCTCTTGCGCCAGCCCTCCACATGGCACAGAATCGCGCGCTTTCCATAGAAACCCACAGACTCATATCCGCGAACAAGCGATAGCTCGACATGTGGGTGGGCTTTTCTAGTTCTACCGTTTTTGTATCTCTATACTCTTCATACAATTTCTTTGGTCGTCTTTTATCAGTAGCCCCTGATTATTTTCCAAGGTATGCTCTTATTGCAGAATTTTTGTAAGCTGTATACATATATGATAAAAAATTATCTGGAAAATTATATGTTTTAGAGTTGCATCTGAACACAGTGCAAAAGAACAGCTTACAAATACTTCAAACTGATAAAGCATTATATGATAATGCAGGGGCGTGAATGTGTGAAGGCTTTGGTTGGATGTGCTTAGCACTGATTCCAATGCCTCCTTCATTCTTTTACTTGGCAACAACAGATTCTGCTGTCTCTATTTATTTGAGCACTGCAATAATAGGACTGTGCTCCGGATTTATCATTGCAACTGCAGTGTCTACAACTCCTGAACTATTTGGTACAAATATTTTTGGAGTGAATCACAATATTTTGGTGGCCAATATTCCATTAGGATCTCTACTATTTGGTTACATGGCTGCACTGATTTATGATTACAGTGCTCAAGAAAACGATTTAGAAAATAAACTAGGTATAATGGTACTTTGCATGGGAGTAAAATGTTACAAGCTCACATTTATGATATGGGGCTGTATCTGCGTTGTAACTTTGATGTTAAACTGCATCCTCTTTATAAGATCACGGAGGCTATACAAGAATTGATGTGGTATAGAAAAAGGGAAAAGACACTACATTTGACAAAGATTTGCAGTAAGAACTTTCTAAAGAGATTATTAACAAGGACATGTTGGATCCCTCAAAATAGGTTGAAAGAATGATGCAAAAGAGAGTGCCCCCTTCAACAACGCAGTGTCTTAATATGCACATTGGCATGAAATCATGAGATTTGAATGCTAGTTCTTTTGTGCAAATATATTTAAGCATAGCCAGATTGCCCCTAAGATGGTTCTAGAAGAAGAATTTGATCTAACATATTTAAATGCTAGTTTAACATTCTGTCATTGACAACAAGAAAAAGTGTTGAAGGACTCCAGACATGTGTATCTGTTGGATGGTGATATTATAGAGGGAAAAATGCTATTTATATTAATAAAAGCAACAATATGATAGCATTTGTTGGTCTTTCAAAGCTTCTGATGGTCAATGATGGTTTCGTCCTTTTATACCTGCTTATACCAGTTTCTAGTATAGAAAGAACATATAAATCACTGATTAGTCTACAACTATCTTCTTAGTTCCTTTTAGAACAAAACTGATATTAAGATGGGTTTGAGAGAATAAGAGATATACATATTATTTACCCAGGACCTTTCATGAGAGAAACTCAGAAATTAAATAATCCATCTTGTCATCTGCGTCTTTCACAGTTTCTAAATCTAATCAAATTTCAGATGATCACATTGACGATATTCATTCACCTTCAATAGTACTCGTCGCCCACACCTGGGCATAATGTGTAACTACTAAACAGAGGCCAAAACAGGGTCAGAGGGGAATTCAGGTGTTCCTCGTAGGTTGAAATAAACTTCGACATCTTAAAATCATCTCATTCCTACCAGTGACTTGCCAGTGGTGCAATATTTTTTATTTATGCAAAGACTGGTGTTTGCAGTCATACCCATAGTAAACTACTAAACAGAGGCCACAACAGGGTCAGTGGGGAATTCATGTGTTCCTCGTAGGTTGAAATAAACTTTGACATCTTAAAATCTTCTCATTCCTACCAGTGACTTGCCAGTGGTGCAATATTCTTTATTTATGCAAAGACTGATGTTTGCCCTACTGTCAAGGTTCCTCACATACTGGCTTGGTAAGATACAAACTTAAGCACTTGTACAGTAAGGTCTTTCACTTTTTGACAAATCTAGACTAACCCAGGGATGAACAATGACTCGACCATAAATGTTCTTAGCTTATAAGTTCTTCTGCAGAAGTTCTTTTTGTATCTAATAATTCCTTGTCATATGAATACTGGGAGGATTTTAATTTGTTAAATAGTCCTTGTAAAGACTCTACCACACACAGTCAGTGATTTTCTCCACAAGCCATTTAAAGTCCCTAGGAAGTTTCAAGTGCATTATCAGGGTCGCTCCAAAGGAAAATTTGGTCTCCTACATTAGTATTTGTTTCTAGATGAACCTAGATAAGTCACTTCATTAGGTAGTGGTTTTGAAGTCCAAGATAACCAATGGATGTGGAAGGGGGACTATAACATCCCTTTTTGACGCCTTCATTGTCATAAATTATACTTCATGCAAGGAAACTACAAGAGAATCTATGGTTTGCAATGCGGTATCTCAAGATCCAGCAATTGCAGGGGTTTTAAGAAACCAAAACATTCCCACAGAGGATTAAATAGTAATCCGGTTGCTAAAGATGTGGTAATGAAGCATAAGCGTTCTTGTTCAAACATGCAGAAAAGAAAATATAAACACTATATAAAAAGATTAAAACAATTTGTCAATACAAACTAACCCACCAAACCAGAACAGAGAGTTGACAAATTCTCTATGCAGCACCAACAGGACACAGGTACTAAGAAACTCTAGAAACAAGAGATTTGGAAACAAAGATGGCTAGTGTAAGGAAATGGAAAAGCAAGGACTTAGAAGGAAAGACAAGAAATAAGGAAACGATCGAAAACAACATCAGGCAGAGAAGAAAACAAGAAACGAAGGTTGAAATTTCATCCATCTTCCCCCAGATACATTTTCAGCCCAGATACATTTCCATCTTCCCCCAGATACATTTTCAGCCCAGATACATTTCCATCTTCCCCCAGATACATTTCCATCTGGGCTGAAAATGTTTTCAGAATTATCATCAATGAGATTATGCTTCAGAGTTTCACACATAGAAACATTTTCATTGAATGTAAATGGGTAAATTTTGCTATTTATTGAACAAATTTATTAATATAGTTACCAAACATTCAAAGAAAATCAACTTCACTACAATATTAAAACTGAAATTTTATGCAATTTCAATTAAGTCAGAAGACAGTCTGTGTTAGAGAATTTGCTTTTTATCTCAGTTATCTTGGCTTTTAGGATGGTATATGGAATTGAAAAGCCATGCTTAAGTTATATATATTAAGGCAAGTCTGTAGCTCAGTCAACCTGTTTGTGGAACCCCCTTGAAAGCTCAAAGGTCTCTATGACATGCAGCCAGGCTCTAACATGTCTGGCCTTCTTCAACAATGCCAGTCAAATTCGACTTTCCTGGTGCTAGCTCCCAAGCTTCAAACAGACCTCTTTAGAGTCTTTCCCAGCTTGAGTGGGCATCCTCAAAGCTTTTAAATGATTTATTGGCCCATTTAAACAATGAACAAACTATTTTTTCAACAGTGATGCATATTGGTAAATATCATAATACTTTTAACTTTTCCTTTTAATCATTAGGCAATGTTAACAAACTATCAGGTGCCATTTCATCTGATTTGAAACTTCCTGATATATCATCTGATTAGACCCAAGAGACCTCTATTCTATACAGGGCTCAGAATACATTCAATAATTTTTTGGTACTATACACCTACAAACATTTCATTTTTAGAGATCTTATACACTCCTACAAGTATTTCATTCATGTAGATCTTTTATAGACTCGATAAAATTTGAATGAGAAGTTTCTCTTTAGTGGTGATCAGCTAGAAGTTAAAAACATTTTTATTATTGGAAGGCAGCACATGTACAATAACAAGAAAAACTAGCACAGTAAGCCACCAATAATATGACAAATAAAGGTAAAAGATCACTGTTTTGGACTAGAAAACTTGAAATTGCTAGGAGAGGTCCAATAGTCGTGCAGTCAACTCAAGAAAATTGTCCATTCAAGTTATTATTTCATCTATCATGAATATTATTTTCTCACAAGAAGATCAATATGCAATATTTGAGATAAAGTTCAGTATTTGGTCACTAAATTCACATTTAATGCAACAAAACATAGGATATTACAATAGATAGAACAAATTTTGTGATTCTGGTACAATACAATTATTACAAAAAGTTAGATTGCCCAACATGTCATTATTGAGCAGAAATAAATGCTAGCTTAATCTATAAAACATCTCTCATGCTTAACCCTCCATGGAGTCCTCTAGTATCACTCGCACCCTTAGAAGTATGCGATTTCTCCTATATAACAACAAATATTTCTCCTCAGTACGATCGTGGACAGAAGAGACTGAAATATTTTTCCAATACCATCTATACCTGATAGAGCAGAAATAGAAACAACAAAAACATGATATAGAGCTGTAGCAATAACTAATACAGCCAGAACAAGGCGAACTGCAGCCACAAAACAGCTACAACAACAAGAGGTACAAAAATGCATAACATAGAGTTGTAACAGCAGAGAACAAAACCGTTGCAGCAGTCTAAAAACAAGACCAACAGCAAAAACGGCTGCTAGTAATTACAGTAACAGCAGACTGGTAACTACATGCTGATAATAACATGAACAGCAGCTATACAAAACCCCATGAAGTACAAGCAATGTGAAACACGGGCAGAGATGTGAATCAATCTTGGAAATAAGACTTACCTTTCGTCTCTTATTTATAGCATAAAATGACATGGCATGCCTTCAACGAGTTTGGTTTGGTGTTTACATAAAGGATTATAGGGTTGAAAATATTATAGGGTTGTAGAACATGTAGAAAGAGCATGACAGATGTTTTAGGGTTGTAATAAATGATCATAAAATATGTTTCCACTATGGTGTTTTACGGTTGTAATAAATGAGCCAAAAACGAATGATAAATAGAATTGGGTATTCTACATTATCACTGACATACCATTTTAGAGAAACCCCAATGCACTATCCGCCAGCTTTAGATATGAAGTTGAAGGTTTTGTTAAATACAAAAAATGACCTGGGACAAACACATTAAATTAGATTAGAATCTGGGTTACCCATGCTTAAAAGAATAGAATAAATCAATGATGGGAATCCTCGTACTTTGAAATCATGAGAGATGACTGACCACTGAAAGTTAATCATAGCTGACATTCAATAGTTCCCTTGGTGGGAATAGGGTATATGCATTATGGAGCCACACATTCCTGGCACCACGTAGAGTGTAAGGATTCTTTTATTTTTATTTTTAAAATATTGTAGAGGAATACTTTACAATCCTAAAACATCTCTCATGCTTTCTGCATGTTCTAAAACAACACACCATAATGATCATTTGTTACAACCCTAAAGCATCATCTATAATATTGTGCAAGATTGATACCAGTGGATCACTAGTGGGGAGTACCCATTACCTGAGCATGTTTCAATAGTTCTGATAGTAGTTGTTTATAAAATGTCCAATATTTTTATCAATATTGGACCAATAGTTGTGACTTTAAAGTTGTTAGTACTGATGATGAGTACCCATAATTAAACAAAATGTATTCCTTTGATCTAAAAAGCAACCAATCATGTGATTCCCCATCAATGCTCAATAAAACATGTTGTGAATGCACAAGTATTGGTCTCACTTTTTTTTGGGGTCTTTTTGGACACTTTGACAAAAAGTATGTTGATGTGGCCTCGAAACCTTAGTTATAAGTAGGGGACTTGCCAAGTAAGTTGCTGTAAAAAATTGGGAGTGATTTGAAATTTCCACGTAGGATAATTAGAAGCACGAAGTTAGGGTGCACAACTATTGAGTCCTCTCCCCTACTATTTAATTTCCAAAAAAGTAGCTAAAAACATATTTTTAGCATATTTTCACCCTGTGGTAGTCAAAAACCATAACCATGACCTATATGTTTGAAACAAACCTCATTTCTCAAAAGAATATTTATTTGAAGGGTCTTAAAAGAAACTAAAAAAACTTGAGTTCTTCTTTATTCAAAAGGTCACCTGTGGTTTTGTCTTCCATTATGTTTTTTAAACTTTTTGTTGAACTAGAATTTTCTTTTTCTCCCAATTTATTCATTCGCAAAGTGATTTCAAATAGTAGATCATCTTGATAAGATTGAGTTTGAATAAGATCTATGTTTGAACTAAAACTGTTTTTAGAATACTGGTTAGAGGTCTTTTCTTCTAAATTTGAAATCTTAAAAAATGATAGCAAGAGTTTTTGTCAAAATTGACAATTTGTGGGCTTATTAAAGGAGTTTTATAAATATCTTCAATCGAAAAAATTTCTATATTACTATAAATCAATGAATTCAATTTATGAAGTAAATTAGATGATTGATGAGAACTATGGATTAACGTTTGGTCACGTAAATATTTATCCAATAATATATTGACTTGTGACTTTATGAGAGAGTTTCTTTCTTTGAGTACACAACTCTTATTTCAACGATATACAAATAAAGCAGATTGTTATGAATGAGAACTAAATTGGGAACTAAATTTAATAATTGTCCATATGTTATATTCTTATTTTTGATATGAATCCTTTCTATGTAAGAAGCTAATCTTTTTTTATAATTTAAATGAGGATGGTGTAAATAATCTAAAAATTCAAATGTATTTGATTTGCAAAAAGAAGCTCTCAATGAATTTTGATTAGATAGTTTTAAGGGATTTAACCAATTATCTTGATCATTGAATATTGCCGAAAGACCCATGTTATTAGATAATTCCATGTAACTTTTTCCATTATTGAATATGTCAATAATTGATTTCTCATTCAAACCTAATGGTGCTATTGTTTGTTCATCGATCAAGGATTCAAGATTAGGAATTGATTTAGATTCTCTTTCATTTTCAAGTGGATTGATAATCTTGTCCCAGATAATCTTATAAATTTTATTCTCTAAAATTTTATTGGGATTTCCAAACCAACCCCAATGTTGAGTAGTTCATAATTCAATTGGATTGAACACTCTATTTTTAAAATAGTTTTGTTTGGAAATGGACAAAAGATGTTCTAATCTTTTTTTAAAGTATTTGATCTGAATGGACAATACAAAAGTGTTATTCTTTTTCTTGTCAAAAGTTCAAAGAATAGAGCGATTCAACCTTTGTTTCTGACATATTCTCCAACTTGATGAATGTTGGGTAATTGCATCTTGCGTTACATTATTCAATTTTATCTAATTTGTTCGAATTGGATCTTTTAAATTGTGACTCAATGTTTTGATTAAATAGATTCTATCTAATATTATTAAATAGAGGGTGTTCTTGTATAAGCCATATGAAAGGAAATTTTCATATACAGTTTTCATAGGGGAAATTTGAGTTTGCCTATCTCAATAAAGTATACGATTGGTTTAAAGAGCATCTCAAGATTCAGGCGATTGCGAATGATATCACTAGTAAATGTGTTCCTCCTCATATGAATATATTTTATTGCCTAGGGGGAATCACACTGACTTCTTTTTTGGTACAAGTAGCTACCGGTTTTGCTATGACTTTTTACTATCGTCCCACCATTCTAGAAACTGTCGCCTCTATTCTTAATACATGTAATGAAGTGAACTTCAATTGGCTAATCTGATCGGTCCATCGGCGGTCAACAACTATGATGGTTTTAATGATGATCTTGCATGTATTTCATGTCTATTTAATAGGTGGATTCAAAAAACTTCATGAATTAACTTGGGTTACAGGTGTAATTCTAGTTGTATTAACTGTATCATTCGGTGTAACCAGTTATTCTTTTCCTTGGGATCAAGTTGGTTATTGTGCAGTCAAAATTGTGACTAGTGTCCCTGAGGCCATTCCGTTAATAGGAACTCCTTTGGTAGAGTTATTACATGGAAGTATTAGTGTGGTTCAATCTATCTTGACTCATTTTATAGTTTACACACTTTCATATTACCCCTTCTTATTGTTGTATTTATGTTAATGCACTTTCTAATGATCCATAAGCAAGGTATTTCAGGTCCTTTATAGAAAGGAAATATACACTTTGAATCAGTATTCAAAACCTATTATTTTAAGATATATCATTGTCGCAAATATTTCTTATTGAAAATAGGGAAATAAGAATATGTCTAGATCCCAATATTAGTTAGGTAAGGTCAAACCCTTTTTCTTTTTATTTTTTATTATGA
Organism: Sequoia sempervirens; assembly: GCA_007258455.2. Lineage (NCBI taxonomy): Eukaryota > Viridiplantae > Streptophyta > Pinopsida > Cupressales > Cupressaceae > Sequoia > Sequoia sempervirens. The sequence goes on along the minus strand of VDFB02293211.1, from coordinate 94,301 downwards.
ATTTGTTTGACTTGTTTCAAACTTTCGGTACATTGGTCTATGTTAGGTATTATATAGAGGTTTTCATTCTATTTTTTGGAAGAATGAATTCTAAATTAACAATGGCAATTGTTTCCCAGGAGATTCATGTAGCAGAAGATCCTAAATTTGAGACTTTTTATACAAAAAATATTCTTTTGAATGAAGGCATTCATGCTTAGATGGCGGCCTAGGATCAACTTCATGAAAAACCTTATATTCCCTAAGGAGGTTCTACCCCGTGGAAACACTATTTAATGAAACTCTATTGATATTTCACTCTATTCTATTCCACTTTCTCATTCAAAAAACTAAAGGGGTGATATTACATATGATAAAATATATAATCAATTATTTTCTCATTCAAAAAACACAAGGGGCGATATTACATACGATAAAATATATAATCAATTCTAAAATTTATAACGAATTAACTTATAAAATAGGAGGTTGTTTATGATGATGCTTTAGCTGCTTTTGTATTACAGTGGATAGAGAGAGGTGGTCTGATACTATTGTTTGGGTTATATTATGGTTTCTTAGTGACATTGCCAATTGGTCCAACTCAGATGTATTATGTCAGGTCCATATTACTGCAAGATCAAATAGTTGACATGAATAATAATATTAATAAAATTATTCCTATGGGAAAATTGATTCTTAGTGGTTCTTTTGTGGGGAAATTTAGAGTCTTGTCATCGATTTATCTTTCCCCTATTTATATAGCGTTATTTAAACCTCACGCGATGACTCTAATGTTTGTGCTAGTCTTCTTATTTCTTTTATTAGAATACTCTTCTTCAATCTATTGTTCCCTTGGATTAACAATCCTGCAATAGAGTTTTTTCTTGGAGTAGCTCTCCAATTGATGAATTTTTCCCTTTTTGGTAAATCTATGTTTCCGAGATCAGTGAACATGGTGTTTCTAGGTATAGTGGCAACCTCTTATTTCTGCTAAGTACCACAGCTGGATGGTTGAGCAGAAAAAATCTATTTGTCAAAATGAAAAAAATCTTCTATTCACATGTCAAAGGAAATACACCTTTGAAATTAGGAAAGAAAAGGCATTTGTTTGCTTTCACTTGCCAAGTTCTTTTCTTTGGTTACTTTATGCTTACATGTTATGGGAGACGTACATAATTGGTCCTGACCAAATGGAATGACCAAAGATCCTTTATTCAAGGTCCTCTACAAGAGATAGAACAGGACAAGGAAGAATACAACACTAAGAAAAATAAATTTTTCGATGCCAAGAAAAAACAATGGATAGACTTTTTTTTTTAAAAGAGAAATAAAGCTACTAAAAAGATTTTATTAATGAAGAAACCACTTCTATTCCTTCTATTTCTGAGAAAATAATCAGAGTTTTGTTCTTAAAAGACTTGGATAAGGACACTGAAACATAATCAGTTTTATGAAACATGTTGATAAAACCATGGCCATTAATATTTTTTTTATTCTAATCGATTCAACTTCACGCAACGATATGTTGGTGTAGGGAATTTCATTCTTCGTGGTCCTGTGAAGAATCAGGTCACTGAATATTTCTTCAATATTTGTCTCGATGATGGACATCAAAGACTTTCTTTCACAGCTCCACCCGATATGTCTTTCTTTTCCAAAATGGTAAACTTGGGAAATCAAAGTCTTGATCCAAATCAAGATCCCATTAATGAATGGCTAGTTAAAAAACTAGAGAAAATATCTTATTTAGCTAAAGAGCTTGAAGACTGAGTGAGACCTCTAAGCAATGGATATCCTCTTGTAGATGTGATTCTTGGTAGAATACTAGATTTTGAAATTGATTCACATTCTCCAAGAAAGGGACTATCAATAGTCCTATAGGTACTGAAGTCATTAAATGGACACCTAATAATCTATTAGGTATTGTACGAAGTATTTGAAATACAAGGAAAAAATACCATTCAAGAAATACTTCCAAAGGAGTTGCAAATGGATTTTTTAGTTCACCAATCATTGATGGTTCTACAACTGCTAAACCTACGGTACATGCAATAGTACCAAAAATAACTACTAGAAAATATATAAGAGATCATTGGGCCAAGTAGGCTCGCCATAATAATTATGTCCCATGCCTTTAGCTAATTTAGCCATTAATACAAGATCGTTCAAGTCAAGTTTCTTTGTTATTAGGTTAAGTAGATTATTATGAATGAATCTATCCCTTGAAAGAATTGGACATGTCAATTTGGATCATCCGGCTCGAGTAATAATTGAAATAAAAATAATGAACAACATATCATTAGAATAAGTATAACTAAGAAGATCTATATAAAATTCATAATTTTATTGTTATGTATACCTAGTACCCAAGTAAACTCACAAATTAGATCATGATTAATATGCCTTTTGGACCATCTTATTCCTTGTAATATGTGTTCATCTTGATTGCCACAATTTTTTTTGTTGCATACAAGGTATTGACTTGTTACTGGTCTGGGCTTTTTCCTTCTTTAGATCCCTTCTTTTACTCCAATAGTTTACCCTATTAAAATGTAAGGGAAATGCATGCATTTTCATACAATGAAAAGGAAAGGAAAATTGAAGTAATAAATTGGACTTATGAATGTTATTACTAGTACCTAGATCTCTTGGAGCCTAATTCAGATTCAATCATAGAAATAACTCTCTTGGAACACAACAAAGTGCTCGCCTTTTAAAGGTTCTAAACTTCCTATTTTTGGAAAGAAAAATGGGACAAAGGCACATTTCGTGATGAATCTTTATACAAAAGATTCTAAAATTGATTTGCAGGGCCTAACCAATAGTTCAAGTCACACACTCCCATTATCCATTTTCTCCATCTAAGATGACTATCTACTTTAATTCTTTGTATTAAATAAAGAATACTTCAAAATTGAGGTGTTAATGATTTCTAGCATCTATCTTCGTAGCTTTAGAATGTTTAAGTCTATGTTCTTACCTATTATCTGGATATACCAAAAGAGATGTACGGTCTAATGAGGCTATTATGAAATATTTACTTATGGGTGGAACAAGTTCTTCCATTTTTGTTTATGGTCTTTCTTGGCTATATGGTTTATTTGGAGGAGAGATTGAACTTCAAGAAATAGCCAATGGTCTTATCAATACACACATGTATAACTCCAAGAATTTGGATTACACTACTATCTATAATGGTAGGAATTGCATTCAAGCTTTCTCTAGTTCCTTTTCATCAATGGACCCTCGATGTATATGAAGGAGTGTGATTCGTTTTACAAATTATTACATTTCTATATCTCTTTTTTAGAGATGTTTCTATTTATAAAAATTCTATAGACATGTGGAAGAAAAGACTATTATTCCCACTTGGACTAAGACATCACTTTTACCAAAAATTGAATTGAATTAAGGTAAAGCAAAGTAAGAAACAAACTAAATTGTTTGATTGAATAAACAAATAAGTTTTACAAGTTAGTTATTATCGGTAGTTTTTACAAATGATCAAATTAATGACATGTACAATATTTTTATTCTTAACGTAGATGCTACATAGTAATTTTTCATTCTTCAAAAACTACGAGTGTAAAAAAAGGGCATATGTTGACAAAAAGATCAGCCTAAGATGAACATCTCATGGCTATTCAAAACAAATTAAATCAGGTAGTTTTCTTTTTTATTTTTAACTCTTTCATAACCAAATTTAAGAAAAAAAATGATTTACCATAATAACCACTGAGTAAGGATTCCTCGGAAAGTTAAGGATTAATGATTCTTTCTATCAATTGAATAGATTCAATATTATACATACACAAGGAAGGTAATTATAAAAAAGAGAGAATCAAACGATTATGCTAATATTTTTTATCACCTAGGAGTCATGCGAGAAGAAAGTCTCATGCACAGTTTTGAATGAGAGAAAAGAGAGAGAATTTATCTTTTCAACTCTAACTCCCCACTCCAGTTGTTGCTTTTATTTCTATTATTTCAAAAGTAGCTGCTTTAGCTTTAGCCACTAGAATTTTTAATTTTATTTTTTATTTCTCATTGAATGAATGGCATCTTCTTTTAGAAATATTACCTATTCTTAGCATGATATTAGGGAATTTAATTGCTATTACTCAAACACGCATAAAACATATTCTTGCATATTCATCGATAGGCCAAATTGGATATATCCTTATTGGAATAATTAACAGAGACTCAAATAATGGATATGCGAGTATGATAACTTATATGCTACTCTACATTTTTATGAATTTAGGAACTTTTGCTTGTATTGTATTATTCAGTCTACATACAAGAACAAACAACATTTAGGATTATGTAGGATCATATATGAAAGACCCTTTTTCATCTTTTTCTTCATCGTTATCGCTACTATCTCTAGGAGTTATTCCTCCATTAGCAAGTTTTTTGGAAAACTTTATCTATTTTGGTGTGGATGGCAAGCAGGCTCCTATTTATTGGTTTCGATAGGACTCTTTATGAGTATTATTTCAATATATTATTATTTTAAAATAATTAAGTTATTAATGACTTAACAAAACAAATAAATAACTCCCCACGTGCAAAATTATAGATTATCTTCTTCAATCCCAAAAAAATATATCAAATTTAATATGATTGTATGTGTAATAACATCTACTTTATTGGGAATAGTAATGAATTCAATTGTTACAATTGCCCGGGATATATTATTTTAGAGTATTGATATAAACCTTTTTCTTACTAATTGAAAAAAGTAGGATTTTCCCTTATATTCTTAAAATGGTAGGGAATATAGGCTGAAATTATTAGATGAACTTCTAATTACAAAATCAACTTGATCGTTAAATTAGAAGTTCATTTTGTACCATATAATATCATTTTCATTCTCAAAAAATTTCGTTCAAACATGCGTAAATAAAATATTTGTCATTATGTTCTATTTAAGTTATAATAGAAGTTAAGAATAAAAAAACATGGGTGGAGATAATCTAATCTTGATACTTAATTGAATTGAGAGAACCTCGCTATTTGTGATTCTTTCATCTAAAAGATAGTGTGAGCAAAGCATAATAACTCTTTATTGTGCATCCAACAGGAATTGAACCTGTGACTTCCCAGTTATGAGTTGGGTGCTTTTCCCATTCAGTCATGGATGCTATGATAAAGCAAAACTAAAAAAAGTTCATTTTATTATAATAAGTATGGATTCAAATTAACCAATTTAATTTTAATTTATGTTTGTAATTTTCAATGAGAAATAGACTTAGGATTGTTAGCAATTTCTATACCATAAAATGGTACATAAAATGACAATTAATGGATAATACAGATAGATAAGATTGAATGAATTTAAAATGAATTAAAGAAGTCTCATTCTTTTCTAGTATACCCATCGTTCTAAATGTTATAAGTATACCCATTGTTCTAAATGTTCTAAATAGGGTAGAAAAATCCTATTTTATTTTTGGTCTATTTGGTTTGGTATAATAGATACCTATCTAGATCCATTTTTTAATCTACTATATAGAATCGTTTATATATTGTTCTTCTTTTACACTAAAAAATATGTACAATAATTCTTCCTCTCTTTTGGTATCTATATGGAAGTATGTATTATATTATTAATGTCTAAATATTGCATTGTTTACTCATTCTATTATTTTTTATACATTTTATTTATTATTAAATAATAAAACATGAAAAAACCCAAAAAAACATGGTTTACGAACCCTATTGAAAAGAACTGAGAAATAGTTTGGTTCTTTAGTATTCAATTGAAATTTAAAGAGAACATGATGGAAATATTCGTTCCATGGAACGAATTCAATTTGGTGAGATTGCTAAGTCAAATATTTTCTGGTTGAGAAAGTGTTGTTAAGATTTTTGACTTTTAGATTCTTAGTGCATTGCTTATACGAGTGTGAACAAAGATTTTGGCGCCTGAATGCTTTATAGTCCTTCTAGGGTTTTCCACCTAAAAGGATAAAGATTGGGCCAAAATGCAATGTAAACATTTAAAGATTAATGTGATGTGGGTGTAATGTGCCTAGATGAGATGATCTAAATGCAGGAAATGAAGAAAGCTATTGATTATGAATGGAAAACTAAGAAATGTGAATTGTTTGAAAACACAATGTTGTATGCAAACATGAACTAGAAACATAAACAAATCAAAACATAATTGAATGAAACTTATCGGGGTGCACCTGGAAACTAAAAGAAGATTTGGGAAGGTTTTGGAATGCTACAGAATTCACTGTTGAAGCCCATTATGACTCATTCGCCACAGATGGTGAATTAGTCCTATTTCTGGTAAAATTTGTTGGAACAAGTTTCAGGATGCTGGAAACACAGAACTTCAAAAAACTCTTTTTCCAACCTGGCAGTGGGACTCATTTTCCACAGATGGCGAATTAGTCCACCTACAAAAATTTGCAAAGTCAAAGGTCAACTTTGTGGGTCCTAATCTGTACTTTTTTTCTTGTTGGATTGTTGGATCTAAATCTACAAAAAACAGGCTAAAAGATGGCTCCAAGCTTCAAATAAGGTTACGTGGACTATGATGACTTTGATGACTTTGCAACACCTTTTTGACACCTTTCTCCTTGAAAAATCTTCCTACAAGACCTGTAAACACACATGCAAAGAGGGGGAAAAGGGTTAAGGGTTAGAGTATAGGGGTTTTCCTTGGTCAAACTCCACTTTGGTAATCAAACCCTTGATAATGAAATGAAATAAATAATGAATGATGAAAAAATAGCATGCAATGTCATAAACTCACCAAACCCTTGTTGTTGAAGTTTGAAGATATGTCAATGGCTACTCCAAGATGCTTGATAATTGCTTAAGTGATGAAAATGCTAGAATGCTTGAATGTTATGATGCATGGATGAACTATGTTGATTGGGGCCTAAAATGAATAGAAAATAATGTATTTATACACACTTATGCCCTAATTTCCTAAAAATACATCACAGGCCAACCTTAGGTCTTTAGGAATAAAAACCCACCGGTAATTTAAGTTTATTTTGATTTTTGTGCCAAGAGGGACTCATTCACCCCTAACGGTGAATGGGTCCCACTCGAGGCATGTGAATGGGTGTCAGAAATTATATTGTATTAAATGATGTTTGTCAGGTTTACATTCAAAAATACACTTAATTAAGGACTGTAAGTGCATAAAAGAGCCAAATAAAGCATAAGAAAGGTGTATTTGGTGATGAAAAGTCTAGAAAAGCGTGAAAGTTAGTTACAAGACTTTACAACACTTTAAAATAAGACTTGTTAAGTGATAAAAAGGGGGTATGTAGGTGAATTATAATAAGAAGAGTCTAGAAAAGTGTGAAAATGTGTTACAACACTTCACAGCACCTTTAGAAGACATCTTAAAGTCTTAAAGATTCATAAAGATTCAAGACCTAATGTGAATGTGTGGGCCACATTGCAAAATTAAATCAAGGAAAAATCAAGCCAAATAAGCACAAGGAGGGACAAAAAAAGAAAAAGTAGAAGGGTTACTTTTTTCCATGTCCACAACGGGATATACGTATATTTATTTTAAAAGGTCAAGCAAGAAAAGTTGTAATGATAATAGCATTTCCATTACTTTTCTATTTTTTAAGTACTTTACCTTTAATTGAAAGAGACAAATCATCACATAATTTGATGAAGATATTTCCATCTATACAAACCATTGATGGTACTTCTAGATTCAGACCAATACTAACTATTGTAGGAAATTATTTAAAACCACTTAATACAGAATCTGGTAAAGTTGCTCCTGGATGGGGAACTACTCCTTTTATGGGTATTGCAATGGCTCTATTTGTAGTATTCTTATGCATTATTTTGGAGATTTATAATTCTTCTATTTTATTGGATGGAATTCTAGTTAGTTGGGGCTAGAAAAACTAGAAAATCCACCTGAATCCTGAGTTCATCCAAAAGAAAAAGAATTAAGAAAGAAAAAAATTCCGCTCACCGAGATACAATTAAGCAAAAGAGAGATTTTTGTCGTTTGTGGATTACTTAGATTAATGCAACATCTTGTGCTAATGGAGTCTCCTATAATAAATTTATACATTTTTTATACAAAATGCAGTTGTTTACAAATCATAGAACACTTGCATAAATAGCTATATTTTAAATAATAATTTCTTCTCTATGATCTTAGAAAATATTCTTGTATTATGAAATAGTAGACCCTAATCTCCCAGAAAAATTTAAAATATAGTTTGATTCTATTTATTTAACTATAATAAAGGTGGATATAGACATTTGTATTTTATTTGTAAATGATAGTAAAGGATAAATATTTATGTATGAAGTTCAATATCTAGATTTAGTACTTACAGAAAAAAGTGTTAGTTTATTTGAAAAAAAGCAATATATTTTAAATGTTGATTCGGGATCGAATAAAATAAAGATAAAAATTGGATTGAAATTTTCTTCAATATTAAAGTAATAGGAATCAATAGTTATTGACCTCTGCAAAAGAAAGAAAAAATAGGAAATATAAAACAAATAATGAAACATAGAATGCATTATAAACATATAATTATTACACTAAAACTAGGGTATTCTATTCCACTTTTTCCTTTAAAATACAACTTATTTAATTTCAATAAATAATAATATGACCACATGTTCGTACAAGACTTTTACTTTGAACAAACATGATAAATCTCTATCAAGTTTTGATGGAAAAGTTCAATCTCATCCATAAAATAAATTGACTTCTAGCCAACATCGTTGTGGAAAAGGTTGTAATAATAGTGGAATTATTACCATATGACATAAAGGAGGAGGTCACAAGCATCTATATCATCAAATTGATTTTTAATGTAGTGAGAAAAACATATTTGGAAAAATTGTAACAATAGAAAGCGACCCTAATAGAAGTGCATATATTTATCTTGTGCAGTTACAACTCATGGTGAAAAGACATATTTTGCATCTGAGAGGGATTATGATTGGAGATACTATTATTTTTGGTCCAAGAGCTCCCATGTCAATGGGAAATTCCCTACCTTTGAGTGCAGTTTGAATTATTAATTTACTTAATTAGAAATACCTGATTGGGTTTACAACAAAACCTTAAAATCTATCACTAATCCAACTAGGATACTCTGATGGGATCAACCCCAAAGGGGAATTGAGGATAAAGAGCAACGGGTGATTGAGTTCAATAGTTTCTAGAATTATTGACTCCAAATATATGATAATATGGAGAAGACTTAATTGTCTGAAGTAGAAACAAATAAGCTAAAGGAACCCTTGTTATGAAGAGAGACAAGTAACTCACGTTTTATTTGATGGTCAAAGACAGATTCAAAGTTGAACAGTGAAAATATTTTTTATAATAAATAAAATTTCTATTTTCAAATGCCTCCTATGTTGTTCGAAAGATGTGAAAGCATTAACGTAATTTGGTAAAGTCATTCATTCTGAATGCCACATGAAAAAAACATAAGCCAGATGATGGGATAAAAAAACCTAGGATGTACATAATAAGGATATAAGGAATTTAAAGTATGCCCTTCATCTTCAATCTCTCTATAAAATATATTTTATATATTTACATTAAGTATATAAATATTCATTTACATCTAGAAAGTTGTATGCCCTGAGAGAGGCTTGTATAGTTTGGGAAGGGATTTTTACAAATTAAAGGTCTACTTCTGCCAGTATACCTTTAGGCAAGACTATAAATAATGTCGAAGTACAAGTCAAAAAGGCAAACAATTAGTTAGAGTAGTGGGTGTTGTGACAAAATTGATCACAAAAGAAGATTGATTGACCACATTAAGATTACCATATGAGGAGGTTTGTTTAATATCTAATAACTGCTCAACAACAATTGGACAAGTAGGTAATGTTAAATGGAAAAATAGAAATTTAAGTAAAGTTGGGTCCAAATGTTGGTTGGGTAAACGTCTTGAAGTAAGAGTAGTTATGAATATTGTGGATCATCCTCATTAGGGTGGTGAAGGAAGAGCTCCAATTGGTAGAAAAAAAAACATGACCCCTTGGGGCTATAGTGCACTTAGAAGAAAAAGTTGAAAATTAAATAAATATAGTGATGTTTCAATCCTTCATCGACGTAAGTAGGAATGAACATCATTGTAGATCCATTTTTTATTTTCTATCAATAAAAAGAAAGGTAATTAACCATGGCATGTTCACTAAGAAAAAATACTTTTTTATTTGATGATTTGTTGAGTAAAATAGATGATCTAAACATCAATAAAGAGAAGAGGATAATAGTCACCTGGTCTCAAAGATCTGCCATTGTACCTACAATGATTGGTCATACCATAGTTTTTCATAATGGAAAGCTACATTTACCCATTTTTATAACAAATGGTATGATAAACCACAAATTAGGAGAGTTTTCGCCTACTTCCATTTTTCAAGGACATGTGAAAAAGGATAAAAATTTGAAAAATGATAAAAAAAATAAAATAAAATAAAACAATAAAAGAAAAAGAAGAAGAGAGAAACAATAAAAAAGTATCGTTGTATATAAATAGTATACATTAATTCATTGTGGAGGATGGGGATGAAATTTATAAATAGGGCTTCAAATAGAAAAATACAAGTTGTAGCTAAACATGTACGTATGTCTTCTAGTCAAGCACGTAGAGTAGCTCATCAACTTCGTGGTTGTACCTATATGGAGGAACCTTCAATACTGAATTGGATGCCTCATAGAGCATGTTATCCCATATTAAAGTACTTCATTTTGCAGCTGCAAATGCATATCACAATCTGAATGTAGATAAGGGCTCTTTATTTGTCCTTGTGGCTAAAGTGAATGAAGGTCCTATTCTTCAAAGATTTTGACCTAGAGCTGGGGGATGTGGTTATCCAATATAGAAACCCACTTGTCACATAAGTATTACATTGGAGGATTTAGACGACTCTAACACAATTATGGTAAAAAAATAGAAACAAAATATCCAAATAGATGGAAGCATAATCCATTTATGTCGCAAATATACTACTACTTGCAAAAAAGTACTAAAAAAAATATGTATGGGAAACAAAATAAATCCACTTGGTTTTAGACTTGGTTTTACTCAAAACCATTGTTCCCTTTGGTTTGAAGAAAGGGATTATTTCGAAGATCTACAAGAAGATGAGAGAATATGTAATTGCATTGAAAATTATGTACAACATATCAAAGGTTTGATAAATTCTAGTTATGGAGGAATTACACGTATAGAGATTCTCAAATAGATTGAATTGATTTCAGTAAATATATATATTACATTTGTCTACTTGTTTATTGAAAAACAGGGCCAAGAAAAAAAGAAAGTAAAAGTAATTGAAAAAAAGGGTAAATAAAAATAGGTCCAAGAAAAAAAAGAAAAAATTAAGCAATTAAGAAAGGAAGTACAAAACATGCTTGATTCTGTAAACAAATAACTTCTCATTTCTATAGAAAAAGTGGAGAAACCTTATAGAGAACCCAAAATTCTTGTGGAATATATTGCTCTACAACTAAATGAGAGAATTGAAATAAGAAAAATAATGAAAAAAGCTATTGAACTGGCTAAAAAGGTAAATGTAGAAGGTATTAAAATACAAATTAAAGGTTGTCTTAATGGAATTGAGAGAGCTCATAAAGAATCGGCTATGCAAGGTAGAGTGCCCCTACAAACCTTTCAAGCTAAAATTGATTATTGTTATTATACGGTTCAAACTGTCTATGGAGTATTGGGGATCAAAATTTGGATCTTTGTTTAAGATGAGCAATATCCTTCTATAATCTGACCAATTATAAATCTTAAATTCTATAAGATCAAATTAAAAGAATTAAATATCTTGGAGCAGTGCTATGCTTAATGTGCGACTCGTTGAGATCAATCTTTTGCCTTCTTTTCTAAAATGATAGAGAACTCAAAATAAAAACAAATTGATCTTTGGTATATTTGTTTTATATTAATTGCTAAGAGCTGATAAGCTAGTTATTTAAATATAGATAGTTCTATCAAATCAACGAAAAAGAGTCTTTAGTAATGCAAGAAAAGAAAAAGGGGAGGAAGGAGAAAAATAAAAAATGAAATCTTCTTTCTTATAGTATTGTATGGTTCATAAATAAACCCCAAAGATCAGTGTGATAAAGCATAAGAATTATCCTAATTATTTATATACACTTAGTTTATGAGTGAAAAAAAGAGCTTCAGATTAATGGAAACTTAGAAAATTGATTCTTGTAAGAAATATAAATAAGAGCTACATTGTAGATGGTAAACCTAAGTAGCCATTTGAAAGCTATGGAAACGATGGAACCTATGACTGCATAAGATCATATATAAATCTTAATCATTTATTGGAAAGGATGGAGAAATAAATCAATAAATAATTAATTTCATCGGAGTCCATAAGTCGACCCAAAATATTGAAAGAGTAAATATTCGCCTGTAAGATACTTATTGAGCAATACCGATATATAATAAAAGAGGTATTTGTATATGTTAGAAATTTGAAATAGATTGAATAACCTAAGAAATTTATAAGAGAAAATCAAAACTACATAAACTGGAAAAGCATAAGGAATGCACACCAGAACTCTGAGAGATTATGCAATGTCAATATGAAAAATTGCATTAAGAGCTTCCAAGCCGAAAAGATACAATGCAAATATACATGAATGAATGCAAGGGTATTGTAAGAATGGATGCAAGAGTATTGCAAGAATGGATGCAAATACAAGCTAGGTAGTGAGTTTATATATAACTTAGGAGAGGAGGTAGGTGGCAAATCCAACCAATAGGAATCAACCACAAAAATTGGAGATGGACCACCAAAAGTGGAGATGCCCACCAAAATTGGAAAGTATTTCCACCCTTTAAGGAAGGGAAGCCTCATCACTTATCTCCTAGTTATTAAACAATAAACTCACTTTATTATCCTAAGCAAGCTTAATTAACTGTAGGAAAAACCTAGGACCAAGGGAAAATAAATTAACCCACTAGGAAAATAAAAACATACACCAACACCCCCCCTTAAGAACAACTTAGGAGGATGTAAAAGATGATGGGTCCCAACAATTGAATTCATGTTAGGTACCCATGTACATAAAATTCCCCCCCAAAGAAGAAGCCCCATCCCACAAAAAGGAAGTGCACCCCCATAATAGAGAGAGAGAGAGAGAGAGAGAGAAATGAAGTGGAATTAAAGGACAAAGAATTCCCCCAAAGAGATCCAATGGTAGATGCTTGAAACTAGATATAGAAGATGGTCCACGATCATTAAACAACGTTCCTCCCCTTAGGAAAAAAACAAAACCAAAGGTGTATGCAAGCTATCTCCCCACTCCTGAAAGGAATATGTAGGAAGAAAACTCAAGTTATATGGAGTCTCTAAATTCGGCTCAAGTATCTCCATGTCGATGCTGAAGGCTCCCACAATCAAATCAAACATTCTAGGCCACACTACTGAAATTGAAAACTCAAAATCTCCTAGAGATTGGTGTAGAACACCATCCAAAGACTCAAGTATCTCATTTGAAGATGTATCCTCCAAATGTTGATCCAAAGTATCCACACTCATATCAAAGAGAAGATGAATATCATCAATAGTGTCCCCCAAATCTGCAATATGTGTCTCTATAAACAAGTCTGAAATACATGTCAAGATATCATCCCAAGCTAAATTTGAAAGACAATGAATGTCCTGCTACAAAGAATCACTGGAAAGTTTCAAAGAAGCAATGCTAGAATCTGAAGTAGCAACAATAGATAAAGGAGATGAAATACAAGGTTCAAGAACTGGATCACTTGTGAGAATACCCAAGTTTAAATAACCAAAATTCTCCTCAAAATCAAAATCTACACTAGAAGTGTGATCATCATCCAAAGGATCAAAGCCATCATCAAGAACAAAATATAAAAAGTAATACAACTGAGATGCATGATCAACCACCCTAGTAGCAATTATCTCTCTGCTCTCCAAATCTCTGATAAGAACTAAAACTGGAGTAAATTTCACATTCTTTCCTACCTACTATGAGTAACTTGATAGATGGAAAGAAGATTATTAGAAAATGAGGTACACACAATACATCGTTGAAAGTACCATCCTCTATATCAATAGATCCCTTCCCAATTACATTCATATATGTATTGTTTCCCATGAAAATAGGTGGCATAACACAAGGCTCAAAAGAAGAGAACATGGACTGTGAAGAAGCCATATTATGAGAAGCTCTTGAATCTAGAAGCAATCTCCCTGATCTAATACTCGTAGAAGCACAAAGAGCTTTTCCTTTATATTTATCTGATGTAGAAGCATAACTAGCATGGCCTTTTTCCTTTTTCTTTTTAGATTCTTGGTTTGATGAAGATGGAGATTCAGTTACCTCTTTATTACTCTTCTCAAGAAGATGTGTGATGTGATCAATCTGTTTCTTCATATATTTGTGTTCATAAAGACCAAGTTTCTTGCAATAAGCACATTTTACCTTCTCTTTCTTAGATTTTTCTTGATCTGAAAAATGTTTAGTGTCCACATTAGAAGTAGATGAAGATATATCTAAAGCATTCTCTCCTTGATTATTTTTTTTCTTACTTTTCTTGCCATTATTTGTCTGATCTTTAACACCTTGACTTGCAACCAAAGCATGAGACTTTGAAGATTTGATAGTGCCCATTTGAACCAACTTGTCTTGTTCTTTTGTGAGTTCATTAGCAAACACATCAAGAGAAGGCATTGTGTAGGAAGCTCCTAAGGCACTTTTAGTGGCATAGAATGTAGAAACAAAGACTGAATAATTAGGACCAAGTTTAGAGAGAATACTTAAGATCAATTGTTTATCATCTTTCTCAATTCCACACTATTTCAATTGCAATCTTATGGCCTTTAGTTTGGTGAATAAGTCTTATATTGTATCAAAACTTGAAGGACTTAAACCTATTAGATCATTCTCCTATTGATGACCTCTTAATTCATCTTGTGCACCAAAGAGTTTTTCCAATGTTGTCCAAACTTCATTTGGTGTAGACACAAATTCAACATGAAAGAGTAAATCTAGAGATATAGACATACATAAGGTTCCAAATGCTTCAGCACACTTATTAAACCATTTTATATTTTCTGACTCAATTGTTGGTTCAACTTCTAATCCCATTGTTTTTCTTGATTCGTAAATATGCTTATATTGATTTTTTTTAAAGATATTAAATTTCAGTTTAATTTGTTGTCAAAAAACACCAGAACAACCCCATAACCACTTACAAGCTACCAAGACTAGATGCAACTACCCTACCAAATGGACCATAACTAGACTACCATACCAGACCCCCCATACATTTTTACTAGCCCAAGCCACCAAAGCAACCCATACAAACGTAAAAATGACTAAGCATCTAAACACAACACTGAAGAGCAAAAGAACCAGTTACTCCACCATTAACACACTGTCAGCAATCAAGAAGTCCTCAAAGAGATGGTGCCAATCAACCCCTCCTGACGGCTCTAGAAACAGATGGTTCTTTAGGAAAATCAACTCACAATGCGCCCATTCGCGATGCCTTCATAGAGCCTCTCCTTTGATATCCAAGATAAATGGATACTGTTTTACCCATGCACCAAGAAGAAGAGCTTGATGCAAGTCACAAGGTCAAGGAATCCCTACACCCAGTTCAGAAATGATTATGACATCTATAGCTCCCCCCAACAAACTATCCAAAACCAGCTTCCTTGCCATGAGCAACACCATGGCCTTCAACACCTCCAAGTCCAGAAGCATAGCAAGAAATCATGTCGCGATATCTGCATTCGTTCGCCATCGTTCTGCCATCGTTCATAAATTCCTCACCCAAAAGAAACTTCGTCGCACCCAACACCAATTCATCCCAATCCTTGAAGATCGATTTCAAACGCCCATACTGGATTCTCCCATAGGAATCCCACAACTTTCTACCAGACGACAAACAAACTGGTGTCTCCATCATTTTGGATGATGAAAATGAGGGACACTGAAGGTATTAAGGAAATATAACACCATTTCTCGAGCAAGAATCCCATCAACTTTGATAGCCCACGCAACCCCATCCTTCATCAAGATGTCCCATTAGTGCAACCGAATGGATGTCCTGTAAACTCCCCCTGCCACCTTCCAACATTTACTTCCCGACGCCACCCTACTTTACCGTGCCAACCAAGCCTATGTCATTGGCCATGTTCCCACGACGACACCAAATTTGAGACCATCCACTTGGTAGCCACAAAGAGCTTCTAATCCCATTGTTACCCTATACAATCCATACTTTTTCAAGTAGAGGGACATTTTACTTTTCCAATCAAAATAGTTGTAGGGTGTTAATATAGGAATTGTTGATTGATCCATTTTAGGGCAGAAAAGAATATTGTTTGTGAGTGCACAAAAAGAGAAAGCAAGCCACAAAAGAGACACTAAGAGACACCCCCCCTTTCCACTAGTCTAAGAAATTACACCCCCCCAAAGATATTACTATGTTGGCACTTTTTGAAAAAAGGGGTAAAAACTTTATTGAATATTAGAAAGAAACATTACAAAGGAAGAAAAGGACCAAGGTCCCAAGGAAAAACAAGAACAACGAACCAAACAGAGAAAAAAACAACCAACACCATTATTTGTCGCCATTCCCAGCCCTATCCTCAACAAGAATATTCGTTAAATCAAGACAGAGCTCTTGAGGAACCAACTCCCACTCCTCAATTCTCCATCCCTCAACATGCTCAAAAGCCCATTTCGCCAAACAATCATCTGCCCTATTCCACTCCCTTGGAATATGGACAAAAGTCACCATTTCCATCAAAGAACTAACCCGCAAAATTTGTTGCACAACCCCAGCCAACTACCAGCTGACATCAGCCACTTTCTGCTCAATAAGCAAATTGATCAAAATCTGGGAATCAGATTCACAAACAATCCTTCTCCACCCCAAAGCATGAGCCCTCTCAAGAGCGTCAAGAATAGCCAGCCCTTCCACCAGGTTGATGGTCTGTATCCCTTCATAGATTGAAAAGAGGAAAATCACTGAGCCCAAAGAATCTCTACCAATCCCCCCAATACCAGCCGGTCCCAGATTGCCCCTTGAAGAGCCATCACTATTGATTTTCAAAACACCGTCAGGGGGAAGTTGCCATTTACCATCCCTATCAATTTTTTGCTTCTCACGACGTCCTCTCTTAGCCCTATTCAAAGCCAAGGATGACCCTTGAATCCCCAATCTCTCCACCAACTCTGTATCCCTTTTCACCAAAGGGAAATCCACTTCACACCTAGCTTCCACTGTTTCTTGAACCATGCCCAGTAATCTCTGCCAAATTTGTTGCACCAGCCTCTGTTCCCCACGAAATATCCTTCGATTGCGTTCCAGCTAGATCTGCCACAATAAGAAGATAGGCCCTACAAACCACACCTCCTGCAAAAAAGAGGCCACAGAAGGGGGCCGACCCATCCCCTGCCAAAACTCAATCAAGGAGGAAGCATGAACACAAGGAGTTGTCCAAACACCCCACCAAAAATGCCAAAGCTGGAGGGCGAAAGAGCAATGAAAAAATAGATGGGTAGAGTCCTCCTCATTAGCCCCACACATAACACAAACAAAAGGGCTGTGGAAACCTCTCTTCCGAATGTTATCCCAAGTCAAACACTTATTCCAGGCCAACATCCAAACAAAAAAATTACATTGTGGCCAAGAAAGCTTGTTCCAGACCTTCTTCCACCACTGAATTTCAGGCCCAACCAACCTATGAGACAATAACCTATTATAACCGAAGGCTATAGTGTAGGTCCCCATAGGATTGGGGGACCAGGAAAGCACATCATCATCATGGAGAGAGCTACATCTTCAGCTGGAGAGGATACTTTGCAGCACAACACAATCCTCCTGCAAACCAACATCTGGCCACTCATCTGGGGTCTTCCATTTGGCCATCTCCAACTAACCACAGGGGAAAAAGGACTTAAAATCACTCACCCGTGACCAACCAACCTCAAGAAATCTCAAACAAAGATTCAACAGGTTGGGAAACTGAGAAGTGATGGGAGGAAAACCATCCCAAGAATCATACCAAAATTGGACCTCTGTCCCCTTCTTGCAGATCCAAAATAATCCTTCCTTAATAAGCACAACCCCTTTCTTGAGGGTGCCCCATATCACAAAGCCCTTCCCCACAAGGGGGTACCTCAAAATATCGGGTTGAGGGATCCCCGAGAGATACTTCTGATAGAGAACCTTGGCCCAACTCTTATCCTGCTCATTACACCACAGCCAATACAGTTTAGCAGCCAAAGCCTCCCCAGTCAAAGTCGACTGCCTCAAGCCAAGTCCACCATATTGTTTCGAACTACAAACGACCTCCCATCTAACCAAACTCCATTTGGAGGACTCCAAGCAACCAGCCCATAAAAATTGTAGCGCCACAGAATCTAGGTCCTTAAGAAAGCCCATAGGGGCAACCTGGAGCATGCATCTATAAATGGGCAGAGCCTGCACCACCGACTTAATCAACTAGACACGACCAACAAAGGATAACCAATGATGAGTCCAGTGGTTAACTTTCACCCAAAATTTATCCAAAATAATCTGCCAAGACTCCCTAGGAAGTCTACTCACCGACATGGGAATGCCAAGGTAAGTCAAAGGAGAGTCCCGATCTGAAATCTCAAAGTGTGGGAAATCCTTTACTGAATGGGGCCCAGAGTGTTGAAGAAGAAAATGGAAGATTTTCCCTCATTAATCTGCTGATCGGAGGCAACTAGGTAAGCATCCAAGACTCTTCGTAAATGAGAGGCCTCCCGCATTGTAGCCACCCCCATCAAAGCAGTATCATCCACAAATTGTAAGTGAGTCTGCGGAGGTAAGGTGCCACCCCACCTCCACCCTTGAATGAGACCAGACTCCACACTCCGTTTAATCCATCTCCCCAAACCTTCAGCCAAAAGAATAAACAAGTAAGGGGAAAGAGGATCGCCCTGACGAAGCCCCCTAAAAGCACCAAATAGTTCAGAATGGCTCGAATTGATAAGCACTGAGAAAGAGACTGAAGTAACACAACTCAAAACCCATTGAATCCATTCTTCAACAAAACCAAAAGCACCAAGAACCTGCTGAAGGAAGGACCACCTAACTCTGTCATAAGCCTTTGCCATGTCCAATTTGATAAACATTGCTTTTTCTTTAGAGCTGGCCATAGAATGGATGACCTCAGTTGCGATAACAATCCCATCCAGAATTTTCCTACCAGCTACAAAACCACTTTGTTCTTCGGAGATCAGTTCCTCAAGCCCCTTCTTCAACCTGTCAGCAATAAGTTTAGAAATAATTTTATAGATTACATTGCATAAAGAAATGGGCCGAAATTGGCTTAACCTATCAGCCCCCTCACTCTTGGGAATAAGAGCAAGAAAAGTAGCATTTAGAGCCCTTAACATCTCTTTATTGTGTTGAGATTCATGAACCATAGGTAGGAGGTCAAGTTTGATGATATCCCAGAATTCTTGAAAAAACTCAATAGGGAAGCCATCAGGACCAGGCGCCTTCCCTTTCTTCATATTAAAAACAATCCCTTCAAGCTCTTCAAGCGAGATATCACTCAAGAGTTGTCTATTCAACTCTCCAGACACGAGAGAGGGGATACAAGAAAGAATTTTCGCTTCCTCAGGAGACCCCCCTTGCGAGTCCTCCCTAAAAAGAGATTCAAAGTACTGCACTGCCTCCCTTGAGATTTTTAGGAAGGAGGAGAGATGATCTCCCCTGTCATTCACTAGACCAGAGATAGAATTGCCATGGTGCCTGGCTTTCACAAAATTGAAGAAGAAAGCTGTATTTTTATCCCCTTCCTGAAGCCACTCAATACGAGCCTTCTGCTTCCAATATATTTCCTCTCGCAGTTCCCATTCTTCCAACGTTTTCACAGCCCGAGCCTCGTCCTGAAGCAACTCAGCCGTGACCCCATCCTCCCTTAACCTCCTTGTGATACCATCCAAATCAGCCTGAGTTGACGCCTTTGCATGGAAGACATTCCCAAAATACTGATGATTCCACCGTTTGAGCTCAAATTTAACATATTGAAGTTGTTTAGCAAAAGCATACATTGCAGTACCATAGGCTGGTCTACCTTTTTTCCACCAATCAGACACCAAGTCATTCAAAGAGGGGTCCCACAACCACATGAGTTGGAACTTAAAAGAGGGAATATGAGGCACATGAGTTGACTCAGTAGCAAGCTTAATAAGCCAATGGTCTGATCCTCTCCAATCCAAGATCTCAGAACAAGATGACCACATCCCTCCAACCCAGTAACAAGAGACCAAAAACCGATCTAATATTTCTGCAATGCAAAACTCACCAACCCGACGATTGTTCCAAGTGAACTGACTGTTGTTGGGTTTGATATCAACAAGATTCAAGGAATTGATATTGTCTCGAAGCAGCAGTGCAGAGGGCTCCAACCTTCCAGTGCCACCATGCTTCTCAGCCAGCTCACAAATAGCATTGAAGTCTCCAGCCAAAATCCATGGATGGAAAGGCAACATGCTACGAATCAACCTGATATGGGACCACAAACCTTGTTTACCTTGAAAATATGTAGGAGCATAAATATTAGAAAATAAAATAACTTCCCCTGACTCAAAACTAGAAGCAATCATAGACATAGAGGATTTAGAAGAAATCCACCAAAGAGGCCGAATTCTTTGAGGATTCCAAAAACATGCCAGACCCCCCGAAGCTCCATGAGCTCCAATGCACTGGCACTCCCCGCTCCTCCACAACTTAGGTGCCAAACTTTGCATATTCTCAATAGATAACTTAGTTTCTTGCAAAAAGACGACATCAGGACCTTGCCTTCTAACTAACTCATGAACCGCTTTTTGTCTAGGGCCGTTGTTCAAGCCCCGTACATTCCATGACAGAACAATCATTTCAAGGGGCTAGAAAAAATAGAATCTAGAGTCTTTACTGCCCCTGACTCCACCAAATTCTCACCTACTAATTTAATCTTTTCCACATCCTTTTTTCTGCCAGGTTTAACAAATTTCTCTGCCCTGCCCTTCTTAATATCTTTCTGCAAAATACCCAATTTGGGGGGAGGCTTGGACTTCATAGCCGAGTCTGAACCAAAGTTCCGCCTAGGAACAGGA
This sequence comes from Sequoia sempervirens, assembly GCA_007258455.2. Classification (NCBI taxonomy): domain Eukaryota; kingdom Viridiplantae; phylum Streptophyta; class Pinopsida; order Cupressales; family Cupressaceae; genus Sequoia; species Sequoia sempervirens. The sequence goes on along the minus strand of VDFB02293211.1, from coordinate 73,186 downwards.
GAATCCACACCTACTGTTGTAACAATGGCCAAGGGTTCCTGCACCTCAGAAACCCCCCTCTGCTGATCAGCTTCCAAGTGCCGACAATCATCCCCTTGTGGATCCATAGAAGAATCAAGAACAAGATCCTCCTGAGCTAAACCCACAAGCCCTTGATCCAGGTTGATCAATCCTGGGTTCACCTCCTGTTGGCTGAGCTCATCCAAAACCTCAAATCTGTTGAAGGTACCTTCATCTTGCCTTTCTTTAAAAGGCCTCTTTTGACCCCTATTCCGATTTAGAGCCTTGACCGGAGCAAAACCATCAGAAGCACCTACCTCACCAGGAGAAATGCTCTTCCCTTTATTTGTTTCAGGAAGATTTCTCGCAGGTTGTGAAGGCTGGGACTCCCTAGGCCTATACCTTGGGCATCTCCGCTGGAAATGGCCATATTCTCAACAAAGTCGACAGCGAAAAGGAAGAGTTTCGTAGTCCAAATGCTGCACCTAAGAGTAAGAGCCCGCACACATATCTATTACATCGGGCAAAGGCCTACTTAGATCAATTTCAACACAAAATGCGTGCAAAAGTCATTGCCTTTTTACCCAAAGTCTGCGATGAGGTCTCAACAGGATTTCCAAGCACCGAGGCCAAAAGGTGTAGCACATCCTCTCGACAGCATTCCACCGGAAACCTCGGTAAACGAACCCCCACCGGGACACGGTTTAGAAGCTCCTATGTAGGGTTAAAACCTACATGCCATGGCTTGATAAACAACCCTACCTTATTATGAAAATAAGGGCCTCCCTCAAATACCCTATTGCGATCAACAATGCAATTAAATGTAACCATGAAATAGTTGTTCGCCAGCAAAATTATCTCCATTTCCCCCTTTGGCTCCCATGTCCTCCGGGCCCAAACCTCCAAAAATTGCAAGGAAACCCTCATCCCCAAAAAATTACAATATAAGGAGTGATTTGAATAATACTCAACATCTTCAGCAATCATCTCAGCCGGAACAACCAGTTTTGGCCTCTCCTTGTACTTCTTGAGACAATCGTTAATCTTTGTAATCCATGATCCATTAGATAACCCCAAATCAGCAATTCCTGTATTCGAAGCAAACAAATTGTTGTCGAAGGTCTTCATCCCTTGACTTGAAAATTTTGGGCCTATTGCTGCCCGAAAGTCCAAGTGAGGGCTCCTCACTGACGTCTCACCCTTAGAGCATGCCATCATGCCAAGGGAAAACTACGAACCCCAAAAATGGGTGAGGGAATCCTCCCCACACCCTTCCTCTTATCACCGCCCAACGCCAAACCCCACACCTTCAATCCTCCCGACCAACGCCGTAGAGAGAGGAAACGAAGGCAACGGGCATGCCAAGCCCCAAGCTAAAACAACCAAAATGTAGGATACTAAAGCCCCACACAATACCCACCACATATCACAGGAAAAACCGTCAGGAATCACCTACGAGGTAAGCTTCCCACGCCAGTCAAAATGGAGGAATTCGCAAAAAGAATGGGCATAAACCCTCGTGTGAACCAGAAAGGCACTAAGGAGCCGCAGCCAAGCCAAAACCATAGCAAATAGAGCCAACCCCAATCGCCCCTCTTCGCAAGCACGGAAAAAAACAGACAGAGCTAGGGCACGGATGCCCTAGCTCGAGTTGCAGAGCGTGCGCCCGCGAGCCATCTTCCATGGTTTACCTATCATTACAATGTTGGCACTTTATGATTAGTGCATTTACAAAGCTTTTTCCAAGATACAATGCTTAATAGGCCCATAATGACAAAAATTATAAATTCTTATACAAAATGAATCTGAGATAAAATTTGGAAAAATTATCTTTGCAGCTATGTAGTTTTCTTCAATGCCTATTCAATTCCAAAAATCGAAGCACTAGGGCGAAAGTTATGGCCTGTTGAAGAAATTGGCACAAGGAAACTTCAACCTAAATATCTGGTACAAGATGGCAAAAGATCATTTCAATACCTCTGTGGATGAAAAGTTTTCATCTCCAGTTTTCCAATGACATCTTATTTGCTGAAATCCAACGTCTGAAGCAAAAGATATGAATTTTTTAAAAAATTGGCTGAATTTACCCTATAGGAAACATTTTTTTTCTAGCAAAAAAGTTTTATTTTTGATTTGATTTCTGAAAAATCTACTCACTGTTTGTAAACAATAACATAAACCCAAAAATATTTTTAAGCTAAGAACAAAACCCAAAAATCATTTTTTGATCCAGTAAGGAGAAGATGAAAAAATGATTTTTTTTAACCTTCAGCCAGGAGAAAAATGGCATATTGTGATTTTTGTATAGCAATTTTCTTCATATTTGTGCAAGATATGAAAAATCTAAAAGACACCCAGTTGAAATTTTGACCTTGGCTATAAAATGAAAAAATCGTTCTTCTAAAAAATGAGTGGGAGCTAGATTTTTTGAAGCAAAAATAAAAATGACTCCAATGAAAACCAAATTTATTCAAACCTTTTCCTACAACTATGTCAAATGATCTCCAATTTGGATGAAACGAAAGCCAAATCCGGCTTTCTCAAGCCTTCTAGATGCGTTGGAATAATAAAAAATGTTGCTAGTATAACCAACAATGTTGCAATTACCCGAATCTCACAAAACACATATGCAAAATAAAGAGGTAATTAAATCTTTGCAAATCCTTTTTGATTCTCTAGATCGTTTAAGAATGCAAGAGAATAACATATGGAAATTTACAAGATTTTTACAAGAAACTCAATTTCTCAATCAGGAAAAAACAAAAGCTCTGATACCATGCTAGAAATATGAAATAGATTGAATAACCCAAGAACTTTATAAGAGAAAATTAAAGCTACATAAACTAGAAAAGCATAAAGAATGCACACCAAAACTCTGAGAGATTATGCAATGTCAATATGACAAAATTGTATTAAGAGCTTCTAAGTTGAAAAGATATAATGCAAATATGCATGAATGGATGCAAGAGTATTGCAAGAATGGATGCAAATACAAGCTAGGTAGTGAGTTTATATAGAACCTAGGAGAGGAGGTAGGTGGCAAGTCCAACCAATAGGAATCAACCACAAAAAGTGGAAAGTAGTTCCACCCTTTAAGGAAGGGAACACCTCCTAGTTATTAAATAATAAACTCACTTTATCCTAAGCAAGCTAAATTAAGTGTAGAAAAAACCTAGGACTAAGGGAAAATAAATTAAGCCACTAGGAAAATAAAAACCTACACCAATAGTATCCTCATATTATATGCATATATGATATGTGTAATGACTGAATACATATTTATTCCTATATAATAGAGGATCTCAATATTTATTATCGAATTTGGCCATAGAGTCTTCACAATGAGTCGGATGAGAAGAACCTTTCATATCCTGTTTTGAAATAGAGATGGGATTCAAATAGTATTAGACAACCATCGAATAGAACCCAAAAAGAGAAAAATTTTGTCACCAACATAGGGGAAGAATGAAGGGAGTATATTCTCAGGGAAATCACATCTATTTTCCTATATTTTCACTTCAAGCATTAGAACTTGTTTGGATCACATTTGGGAAAATAGAAGCAAGATGACAAGCAATTACTCGTTATGCCCGTCATAGCATAAAAATGTGGATACGTATATTTCTTTACAAACCTATTAGAACAAGACCTGCAAAAATACGTATGGGTTTGGGGAAAGCCAAGGGATCTCCAAAATATTGGGTATCCATTGTCAAACCAGGTTGAATACTTTATGAAATAAGTGGAGTATTAGAGACTATAGCTAGATTAGCTTTTCAAATTGTTGCATATAAAATTCCTATACATACTAAATTATTACCAGTTCGTGTAAATAATGCTAAACCAAAGAGATATTTCTAGTAGAAAAAAAATTATTTAATTGATAAGAAATACTTTCTTTTTTCTGTCGAGGTAACAATTCTTTTGGAGAAAAAATGATTCAATCCCAAACTACTTGAATGTAGTAGACAACAATGGAGCCCAAAAATTAATGTGTATTCAAGTGCTAGGAGTAAGAATATTTCAATATTCTATCCTTTTGATCCACTTTCTCTTCCACTATTGGACTATATAATGATATGCGATTATAATATTGTATTGTGAAATATTTTCTCTATGAAATAGAATTAGCTTCTTGGATGCCTTGATGGTGAAATGGTAGACACACGACACTCAAAATGTCATTCTAAACAACATGGAGGTTTGAGTCCTCTTCAAGGCATAAATATTGTAATGTTTATTGAATGAGAAATTGAAATAATATGAACAAATCAAATTGATATTATTTCAATTAGATTGTATTTTTTGATACAAAATCAATAGGGCTAAAATACTAAAAATTATTGTTTTCAAGGTCTTGCAAAATCTGGACCAATTGAATTTGAAAAAATAATAGCAATCTATAGGAGCAAGTGAAATATTTTTTCTTTGAAATAAAAAGTGTAAGAGGAAAGTATACTATACTAGTATAACCCAAATAAAATAAATAAAAAGTAAACATAGTAGAGAATATCTCATCAAGTTCAAGAGAACTAACATGGCTCATATTTCTTACTATGCTTACTCTTACATAATCTAAATATCCATTTATTTTTCATACATATTCATGCTCAAATTTGAATGAAAATTAAGTTGATAACCGATGCTTTAAGAGTTGTACTGTGGTAAAATCAATGAAGATTACAAGGCAGACCCACGATTTTTGTGGCCTGCCCAATAATAAAGGCATTATTCAAAATTGGAGGGTGGCTATGGCAAGAAATTGCCATAATATTAGTACCCAACGTCATACAAAAGTTGGGGGGGTTTTTTACCATTATTTTGAATCAAGGTGGTGGAAAAAGTAGGAGATCGATAAGGAAGGAAATCACAAGCACCCAAAAGGCAGAAAAGAGATCGAAGTTGTAGGAAAAATTTGAGGAAATATTCAATTCGACAGGTTCATCCATTGAGGTAATTTGATTCATGAATTAGTGTCAATATCGCTATCATATCTCTTCATTGTTTATGTTTATCATTGCATATGATGGTAGAACCAATAGTATAGAGGCATGTTATGTATTCGCTTGTGTGTTTCGGCTTGATCTGAATGAATAGTTTTGGTGATCACCCTTAGGGGATTCACATGGCCTATGGCCTACTCATGATAGTTTTTTTAATGAATCCATTCGGCTAGCTATGCTAGTCTGAGGCATCGAAATCCTAGAAGTGACTGTTAAGAATGTTCGCTCAATAGAGAAAGCCATATCATGGCTAAAAAATATCATAATATGATTTAATGTGTACCACTTGGTGTTGGTTGTGTAAGGGTTCACCTATTAAACTTGTGTAAAGAGGAAATAAACCTTTGTGCTACCTTCAGTATGTGTCAACAAATTTATCTTTTAAAGCAAACTCTTCCCATTAGCAGCCTAGCCAATAATTTCAAAAGGGTAAATCATTCTTTTATGTAGGACAGTAGTAATCATATGTGGATAAAAGAAGCCTCGATTTGAAGAATCGATGGATGTTAATGAAGGGTTTCTTCATAAACTTGTAAAGATCAATCCTCATGATCAATAGTGTAATTTATTGTTTTAGAAGCAAAAATGAGTCTACATGAAGTATAGAGCAGCATGCATTAAGGTATAAACCAGAATACCCGAAAGGGTAACTTTGAATGAAACTTGAGGTTAAGATAGGAAATACTCGACCATAGAAATGGGTCAAAATCTAGAAAAACCCTAGTCTTTTTGAGGCAGCCTATGTAGGCCAAAGTACTGTAGATCCTAAAAACTCTTTATTTTCTTAACTAAAAAAATTGCTTAAGAAACTCACTTCAACAAGCATGTTGAAGTTGGTTTCCTTATAATATTAAAGATGCTCATAGTCATTCCAGTGATGAAAGATTTCAGGATCTGCATTAAAGAAATTTTGTTCTTAAGGATGAAACTATGCTTTCTGATTTGTTTAATTTATGTTCATGATGGACAAATCCATTTAGTATTAAATGGTGAACAATTACTTGTAAACAACTTTAGATCAACAAAATGAGTAAATGACATTAATTTTCATTAAATATATATATTCTATTAGTTTTAAACAAAAATGTAATGATGTAAACAAAAGTAAATCTTTAGCAAATGACTCTGTTTTATTGAAAATTGTCTTTATAGCTAGAAACAACTTATTTTATGAATGTTTAGTGTGTAAACAACTTATTTTATGACTGCTAGTAGGAAACAATGCCTATTTTGTTAAAACAATGAATGTTCATGTGTAAACAACTTATTTTATGACTGTTTAGTGTGTAAACAACTTACTTTATGACTGTTTAGTAGGAAACAGTACCTATTTTGTTAAAACAATGAATATTCATGTGTAAACAACTTATTTTATGATTGTTTAGTATGTAAAAAACTTATTTTATGACTATTTAGTAGGAAACAACACTCGTTCTATTTAAACGATGAATGTTCTTATGGAAACAAAAAATGTTAGAATATAAGAGTATGTGAGAAACTGTTAGTATAAGACTTGCTTAGAACATTTATTTTGACAATGAAACATCAATTAGAATACTATTGAAAGATTGTAATCTGAATAATGATTATTTCAAAATGTATGCACAAATTTTAACATTAGTAGGCACATATATGTGTATGCACATAGACTTTGTCTATGTACATACACATACTTGTGACATGCCTTCTTTTGTTTTTAGTATATTTTAAAGAAAAATGCTTAAGTTGTTAAGTAGAAACTTGTCATAAGAATGATATGACTGAATGTTGAAATACTCTGTGGAAACATAGAATCTACTTTCTATTTAGATCATAAATTTGTATTTTATTTCTTTCTTGAAGACAATGCAATAGTGAATTTTGAATGCTTGAATAGAACAATGATACCTTAGTTGACTAGAGGACCTATGGGTAGTTGCTGGTAGAAGGTAGATAGTTGTTGTACTAGAAAGTTACCTTTCTGGATGAGTGCTAAAATGGGTTCATAGAGTATAGGTTTGCTTTACCAGAACCTATCGTTTGTTGTTGTTGCAACACACTTATTATGCTTGGCCAAGCAATATGGTTAATTATGTTTGTATGAATGAACTATGTGATTTCACTCTCTGCCATTCCTAGCATAGATCTTGTACTTTCTTTTCTATAGAAATTGCATAGAAATTGCATGTTGATGTATTGGAACACACCAAATTCCACTTTGTAGGTTGTTCTCTTGCTAAAATTTCCATGTAGGGTTGGGCATTCTTCAAGTCGAAAGAATACCAGGGAAGCATAAGCTTTGTGGTTGGGCAGTAAAGCGCTTTAATCATGTTCTCGTCCACCAGTGGAGGCAAGCATTGAAGAAGAACCTTAGTTGTTCCCAGACTATCACAGTCTATGATGTATCTTGATGTTATTCATTCATGTACTTGATGATAAATGTACTATGTAATGACGTTGTGGCCTTAGGTGCCAAGTAAATCTTGATATTGTAATTTAACTTTTGAAGTGAATAAAATAATCTTTAACTCATTTTAAATGGACATGTGTAGCTATGATTGACTTTAGCCACTAGTTATGTCTTTTTAATTTGGAATATATTCATGTGTCATTTACAATAATAATAATTTAGTAATAATTAGGAATGGGTTATTACACCTTACATCCTCCAATATGCCACCTATGAAAGAAAAAGGAACATACCAAGGTGAAACATATCAACTACCACTTAAACCTGCACCAATATTTACATGAACACAAACATAAAATTCAAATGATAACAAAGGCTTTGAGTAGTTTCCTTACTCATACTAGCTATAATAACAAGTACAACAAATTACAACTCATCCAAGCTATCCATACCTTAAATTAGGGTATAAAAATCATAGATAAAACTTCATTCTATCAACATACCAACCCAAAATCTACAATCAAGTCTTTTTATATCCATCCTCTGATCTCAATTCAATATACCAATGAATAAATGACCATAAACAAGGCCAAATAACAATTTTGTATTAACACTGAAAAATATCATGGATATAGACAATTCACATCCACGTAATCCCACTACAATCAAATGAGTGATCAACCCACACAACTATATAACTCATACATTCAAATCCAATGAAACAGGAAAACTCATAATCACATTAGTAACTAGAAAACCAAGATGTCAAAGAGGATAACCAAATATATATCCAAAAACTCCCACTACGTCAAATTTTAAAATAGATCAAGGTATACCAAGTGTACATATACTACTTCACATAGAGGATTTGGTCAATTCCTCTATTACATAATGTTAAGGAAACATACAATAATATACAAATCTTACAAACAAATATGTTGTAATACCTCTCTCACCACTAGTATCCATAGCTCTTCCAAGTTCTTCACAATCAACCATGTGAATACAAACATCAAATAAGAATATCATGACCAAAGCGAGAACCTGTAAATCAAATAATATCCTTATTGCACACTAACATGTACCAAGTTGTATATAAGAACTCCTTCACCATTCCCAAACTGAAAGGGTGTCAACATATAACATTCAAATTAAATGAAAACATGGCAGCAATATATGTAAACCTCTCACACCAAAGGTAGATAAAATCAACCAATCATCCCCACAACAAAGGGAATATGCTCAAAGCCACAAACAAGTTCTTGTACCTCTCCAAATAAGTCCTCAAAATTATATCCATAACTCAAGACCAAAAAAAAAGAACAATGGAAATCCATAAACCATGTATCTTTTTCTTAACAAGTCTTCAAAATGTTTATATTCAAGAATAAATGATATGAGAATTTACAAGATACAAAATAAAGAATGCATCTAATATTTAGGTGGGCAATACCTCTCAAATCATTCACTTGACAAGTAGACCAACCATTCACTTGATGAGTAGACCAATCAAGAGTGGGATACAATATTGTCTTGTGTACACAACACCAAACATTGAAAACCTTCTCTTTAGGTCCATAATGTATTCATACCCATAACTAGATGTAGGCCGCTTGATCTTTTTGTTGAAATCCTCTTCAAAGAGTAACCATCTCAACATATGATCCCATAAATAATATATCTCTTAGACTCACCCAAGTCTCTCTAACCTTCATGAGCATCCACCAATCAATCCATGCCAACTTCAAATGCAACCTTGTAAAATCATGAAGCTCCAAGAAAATGAGTAATACTCAAAACCAAAGTAAACAAACAAGACCATTGTCAAAGTTCCAACTATAGAATCAAAAAAATATCATGACATCATGTCTAATATCCCCTCCTAAGATATTACATGAAAATAACCATCCATCATCAAATGATGAAGCAACATCATTGCCAAATCTCCCATTGAACTATGTAACCAGTCTCTTTTGCCATTATGATAACCATCTCCTAACAAAAGATCCTTCATGGCCCTGAGAGAAACCAAAAACTCAACACCATGAGATCCCAAAAGGTAAAGTATAACCACAATCTCCAAACCAAGAAGATATGCCACACATCCTTTGTTAATAGAACCAAAGACGTCATTAAACTCTCACAAATCCAAGAGCTCCTTATGACACCAGCAACTATTGCAAAAGATCATCCATCTTCTAATCAAAGATTATCCATGGCTCACTTCACAGTGTAATAACAACTTAGAAGAACAAAAATCTTGAACGAAAGAAGATGAACATATTATGTAACTACATAAAGCTCACATTGAAAGTAATATCGAGTTATACATGGCATCATGAACAATATCATTGATAAGATTCTACTAAAAGTGAACAAGGCATCTCATACACCATAAAGTACTACTAAAGATTCAAATGAAAAACCATATCAGGTACTTCCAATAACCATTTCTCATTGCAATAAGCATAATAATGTAATAATGATGACCAAGAATATGACCTACCAAATATAATCCACATCAAACAATTTAGCAGGATCTACATATATGCAACATTTCAAAGGATAAATACATAATCAGTGCTCCAACCTCAAATAATTGAAAAATAGATTCAACCCCACATCAATATCATGCAAAAAAAAGATATTCAAGTATAACATGTGGATTTCTAAGACTCAAACACAAAGATCGATGCTAGATCTAATTTTCCAAAAAAACCCACATAGAAGTAACCATAGATCAATAAGAACCCTTTAAATGTATCCATGCAAACTTGTAACTATCTTCATCTAGAACACCTTGAATACAATCTCATCATAGTTCTACATACAATATATTCTAGGTAACATGTAAAACCATCTCTATAAATTTGAAATCCATTTAAACATCTAGATATTCACATCACACATGTCATTTGAATAATGGAATAAGAATAGATCTACAAACCCACAACTGAAAACAAGAGTAAACTGCAACCCAACAAGAAAAATAAGTTGTCCGGGAGTTTATAATATATGAAACATATTTGCTCCATAACTCACAAAGAGTTCAATAGATTATCTTCTAGCTTTTATGTAACGAAGTACTAAAACCATGAAACCAACATAAACACTCCATTATATAGTTCAAGTAGATGGTGCTTCTCCATATGACTAGGATGTCAAAAGTACCCATCCAAGATGAACACCTTATCATTGCACATGACCACAATATAAAGGAACAAAACCATCAAAGAAGAGGATGCACACATATTGTCAAACAAGAGCTCCAAGTTACCAAAACATAAGCAACTCCATAAATACCTATAATCATGAGCTTCCAATGCCTAACATATATCATATTGACAATCCATGGCTTCTAATCTCACAAATCTGCAAAACAAAGTTAACTCATAGAACATTCTATAGTGTAGGAAATTTATACCTTTACAATTTCACACTATGTTTGGGTCCCTTAATTTATTGGACTTAATTAAGCTTCTAATTTTCCAAATTATGCATTCCAAAGCCTTATTTTTACCATTTTCTGAAAGAGGAACCAACATTTAATTAATCCATTTAATATTTTAATTTCCTTGGAATATGAGTGTCCTAGACTTATAGGCTAGGAACTATTCACCCAAGAGCGAATGGGTCCCCTTTATATCCTAAGACCCATTTTAAAAATGTTTTTGGTGGTGTTTTAATGATTCAAATTCAATTTGCAATTGTTGGATTTTGGAATCTAATTTTGATAAATTAGATAAACACCTATAAATACATAGTCTTTTTAGCATTTGAAATCTAAGACCTAGCATATTGCATGATCAAATATTCCTATGAGAAAATATTATTGTCAAGAGCATTCAAGAGTAGATTTATTAGTCATTTGTTGTAGCAATCAAGATCCTAACATCTTGTTCAAGTTTATGTGTGTTCATGTCATCTTGTGAAGGCTAATATGCATTGTTGGTCCTAAAGCATCCAAGCATTTCAAGTATCCAAATCTATCAAGAGAAGTAAGATCAAGTTGCTTGGAGTGATGTATTTGACTCCAGTCCTCTAAAGGAAGCCATGGAAGGGTGGTGAATTGTAGCAAGCAAGTGTTCATTCATCATTTCCTTCTCCTTTTTCATTATCTTTCTATCAAGGTTTAATTACCAAACTTGGGGTTTTTCCAAGGAAAACCCCCATTCCAAACAAAATAATTCTTCCTCTTTGTGTATGTGCAGATTACAAGTTGAAGAAGGATTGAAGAGATCTTGAAGAGCAATTTTGCATTGTTGCATAAGTTGTCATCATTGTTGTCAAGCCAAAAAAACTAAGTTGTAGACTTTATTTTTGAATTTCTGATAGTGGGACTTGTGTCAAACAAAAGTTAAGATCCTACATCAAAGGATTGTCAAAAGTTATTTTGGAGCCCTGGATTGAGACCCATTTGCCTAGGGGGTGAATGAGTCCCTCTACACTCCTCAAAACAAATTTTTGGTGACAAGTACATGTGTTTAGACCTTTCTTAGATCTACTTGCAAATTTTTGTAACAGTTTCTATATTTTTTGAAACTTGCATTTAAGTATTAGGTCTTATTATTCATTTAGTTTGAGCATTTAAAATCATTTCAATTTGGTTTCAGATCTGTCCTATTGTCTTAAGGACTGAGATCTAGGTCTAATTGGCTCACCTTTGAGGTTGAAAGTCAATCTTTACTCCCTGTGATCTCTTTCCTAATGAAATTTATGGGTAAAGGCACCTATTAAGGATCCTTAAGGGTTTTATGAAACATCATCATAAATACCCTTTTGAAGATGGATTCCCCCCTTTCTCACCATTTCACATTCATTGCAGCCCCTCAAGTCTTCCAAGAACCTTCAATTCCTTCTAACAAATTTCTACAATCTTACCATACTAAGAAATAAAAAAGAAGGAATACTCATAACCAAGTTCATCTTAAGCTCCAATACCAAATGATGAGAAATAAACACTCTAATAAAAATTACTGGAAAATTCAATCTCTATCCAAATATGACTTCAATGGATGAGATTCAAGGCTTGGACTACAACAACATGAAAATCTAAAACTTATATTCAAATATGAAAATTAAGGTGCCTTAATATGAAATTACCATGATTAGATCCATATTCTTTATGATGTCAAAATTTAGCCAACATAACATTCTTATAAACACTATCTTATGTAAACTTATAACAACAATAAAGAAATAATAACACCATAAGATAGCAAAAATTTGGACAAATCAGCAACACAAGAGCATCACATAACACATGATTTACATGGAGAAAGCCTTTCCAGAAAATACTCCACCAAGAAGAGAGGCCAAGTATGCATTATCTTCAAATAAATGAGATTACAATACAACTAATTCCATTCTCCTCTTTGCCTCTACCATGAAAAAACTTGTGCACCTATGAAAAAACTCTTTATGCCTCAACCTGTCTTTGTTCTTGCAAAGAAACTCTACATTCAACTATTGCTCATAGTTTCTACATTCAAAGAGTTGAATTTATAGACTTTTGTTTAGACATCTTAAGCCCCAAACATGGCTCCCAAATATGACCCTTCATTCCAAATGTCCCTAACCATTGGAATGCCACCTTGAAATGTGAAAGGATATTAATTTTAGCTCTAATACTTTCCATCCAACTTGGGTGCTCAAACTTGGAAGATAAACATTAATATTAAATGCAATAAATGATGGAATACCAAGAGACATTTGTTGCCTCTTTCCAAGCACCCACTTGGATAATACTATTAGTCACTCATTTTTCTTTTTTCTTATATTTTATTATCCTATTCTAGGCATCCACATGTGGGGAAATAATAAATATTTATTTCTATAAGTCACCTTTACCGCTACTAGTGGAACCCATCACCCCTTATGAATGTAATATAAACAATACTAAGATTAAATATTACAAAATATTTTCCCAATACACCCTAAGTGCCTAGCGACACTTCTCGATGATGTTGGAACTATGCAATATGACATAGGATTTGCAAGGTAGATGGCACCTTAATCCTAACAACCTCAACAAGGATAGGGACATGGATCACATCAAGGTGGTAGAGATGAGAATGATGCATAGCCATAAGAGGGATAGGCTAAGAGGATAGTTATAGGAGAAAAATACCCTAGGGAACCTTTTTGGCTATGTGTATTCTCTATAGAGTCGATTTACTCATGAGTGTATTGATGTATTTGAATGCACATTTGTATGTGGACATAAATAATATGATATGATCATTATTAGTTGTATAGATGATGGATATGATGTTCTATGTGTATGTTGACGATGTACATGATATATAAATAGGTTTATTATATTTGGATACTCATAGGTATGGATGTTCATGAATATTATATGTATGTCTATTGGTGACATGTTTGCACTATTGGTTTGGTTTGATGAGGTGTAGAAGGATAAATATGGCTATTGAAAACTTTACCATTGTCTTATTCAAATAATATTACTATAATGAACCTAAATTAGTTAAATCTAAAATGAACATAAGTTAATTTTTTAGATATGGGTGAATTTTAATTAGAAATCATGGAGTGTGCTTTATTCTACAAGTTTTACTTAAAAAAATAGTGGTCTAATTTTGGGATAGTGCAAGTCAATTAAATTTATTCAATAGTATATCCAAGGTATAGGAATATAGTAATGCTAGGAATACTATAGGATTAAAATGAGAATGTGTAAAGAGGAAAAGTTATATAAAGGTAATGGCATGGTAGTGGAAGGAGAATTTACACTATAAGGTTATGTTTTATAGGATAAGGAGGAATGGTATGAAGACCATATGTATATAAGATAGTTCTAGTAGTAACAAGAGTGTGTTTATATATGAAATTATGAGATGAAATAAGAATAATAGTGAATAGAAAGGTGGTAGTGACACTATATGTAGGAATGAAAAAGGAAGAGTTCATGCTAGGAGGTAGAACATGGGTGGTGGATACCATGGGAGTGATAACCATAGTATGAGAGGAGTAAATATTAGAAGAGGAAGAAGGGTAGATGGATGGTGAGAGGGTACACCATTATTAAAACCCATGAGAGTGTTAATATTATGAAAAATATTCATTCCCAAGGATAACCACCTAATAAATTATTTAAATTATGTAATATGCTATAAATTGATTCACTAACAATATACAAATATAAGGGAAGATGAAATGTATGCCTTGTAAGTATTGAATAGTCTATTTTTTTATTTAGTTCATTTCCATGATCTTTCATAATTTATCTCACAAATATAAATATAACCTTTGTATCATAAATTTATAACCCTAGATTTGATCTCAACAAACTTTCAAAATATTGCTTTTAGTTTACCTATGTGTCCAATAGTTTCCTTCACATAAAAAACTATTTTTTGGTATTTGATGAGTTGCAAATGACAAGGATAATTTCTTCTCTTATTTCAAAGGATATTTTAAGGATATTAATTTGAAAAATAGATTTCTATGTCATGTTCTATGCTTGCTATCATTTCTATTAGTATACTCTATTTGTATTGATAATATAGAGTGCACCTAAATAAACTATAGGTGAATACAATATTTGAGTATCAACACAAATATTTTTGTAATTTCCATAGAGTCAATACATTGCACTTAAATTTATATGGAACTCAAGCATAATATCCAATATTTCATTAATAATAATTTAGTCCATGGTAATGGTGTTAATGGTGGGGGAAATCATTGGGTTACTCCACCAAATCAAAATATAGAAATATATACCAATCTTTTTCCACCAAATACATAGTCTAACAAAACCACAAAATTCTAAAAAACCTCCATTTAGTAAGAGCCCACTATGCACATGGTATATGATAGTCAATGTACATAGAGGGTGAGGAATAAGAGGTAATGAAATGTCAATATTAGGAAGATCCAGACTATAAGGTAAGATGATCATAGGATGAGGAGGAATTATATGAGGAACATAGGTGTAGGAGATAACATTATTAGCTACACATGTACGAGTAGATGTAGAAGGATGTGAAGTAAGTCAAATATTGATAGAAATTTGATGATGAAACTAGAGGTATACATGGAAGAGGGGGGTCACACTTGGAGGGATATGGGTGGTGGAGACCATGAAAGTGGTTTTTATAGGATGAGAGGAGGAAGAATTGAAAGAGGATTATGGAAGGGTGAGAGGACACACCATTGGAAGAAGTCATTACAATTATTCACTCTGTAAGGAGCACCCACTAATACACTATGTAAATTAATAACCAATTTTTGAGTATATTCAACATGAAGCACATCAATAAGAAATTATCCCATAAGGAAAAGATATTTCTTAGAAAAAAATCTAAAATGAACCTTAAATTTATCTAATGGATGAATGAAATGATTATGATGAAAATATGCTTATACTAACAAATCACATATGAACATGGGTCATGTTAATCATGATATTTCACCTTATGTGAATTATCTCACCATTACACTTTGATGATATGGAATAATATTCTAATTCTTAAACACACAAAGAGTTATATATAACACTTCTTATCACTCATTTTGATTATTTATCATTATATGTAAGTGTGAGCATGTATTTCTATTCTCATTTCACCTTCTATAACATGATTTTATATCATGTAGGAATATTAGTACAATTATAAAAAGGATTATCATGAAATATTTAAGATTGATCATATGCAAACATGACCTTTGGTAACATAGTCGGTTGGGCCCCAGGGCAAACAAAATGCAAAAAATACATGCTTACACTACTCTCAATTGATTCTTTTTTCAAAAATAAATTCATTGTTGGAATGGTAAAATATTGTTGATTTCACTAGAATATATATAAGGCATTATAGAGGGACCCTATATCCACCTATGGGTTCAGATAAAACATTTGTAGGTGACACAAATTTTGAGAACTAGTTTGTCATAGTTTGATAGTTTTTTGTAGATAGGTCTCATAAGAGACTATTAGAATAGTGCATATTAGAACAATCAGGTAATTTGGGGAATGAAAATAGAATTCACCCACCCATCTAGACATGTTTTAACAATTAGAATTTCCATAGGACACATGAAACAAAAAATAAGCTTCTTGTCATATTTACACTGCTCAACTGACACTTTTGGCAAGAATGCATCCATTATTGGTAATGCTCAATCAGTGTAGAGTTTACCACAATAGAGAGAGGTAATGTGGATGGAACCCATATCCATTTTTAGGTTTATATGAAACATTCCTAGGTTCCACGAATTCTGATAACTAGTTCATCATAGTTTGATATTTTTTTGCACTTAGGTTTTGATACAGGAGCATCACCTGTATGTTGTTCTTGAAGGTCCAAGAGACCTAGTTGATGTTTTAAGGACTATTTTTTCTATGAGTAATAGTTTTATGTCAAGAAAATATACAAAAAAAATGGTCTTAGAAAAACATTATATAATCTTGTGTAATGTTTTCTAGCCTACGTGTGGTATAGGGTTAAAAGTTGCACAAAAAGAGCATAAATGTCAAGTTTAATGACATGAACATTAGGGTTATTGAAGGGAATGGATTTATGCTCGAGTGTAAATAATTTTTGTAAGTTCTTGGATTTTGAATGAATGATAATATACACTCCAAGAAGTGGAGGAGCAATATTTTCATCATATACCCTATTTTTATCAATTTTTATGACAAGTTTCTAAAAAAATAGCAAAGAACAATTTGGTACGGATTTGTACAGTCAATTTGCAGGTATGTGTTTGTGTGGGATGATATTTTCATGTATTAAGGTTCAAATTCATTTTTTTTGATGTGATTTCATTGATTTTTTCTCAAGTTATGATCAAAATAGTGTCGACTGCTCTATTTAGAAACTAGGGTTTTCAACAATAGAAAAAATTCATATCTTTTTTTCTAGCTGTTGAAAAATTATGAGATTTGGTATAATTTTTTTGTATAATATTATGAGAATTTTCCAAAAAGGGGGAGTTATAATTCATTCTTTTGTGTGACTTATGGCAAACAATGTGTTCTTACTATCATTTGGTTGTGTAAAACTTTACTCTTTTTGAGGGTTTTGTGGAAATATATGGTTTTGGAGTTAATCACCACTAAGAATGGTTAGAATTAAGCCTTTAGAGTGGGATTAATAAGTTTATATCCAAATGTTGCAAAATAAATGTGAATTTGGATTCCTTTTGAGGGTTGTGTTTAGAAAAATAAGTCTTTTTTTGAATAGTAAACAGGGTATTGTTCGTTGCCACCATTGAAAGATCAAAGAACCTTGTGTATACAGTTGTGTAAATCACATTTTATTTGCCATTAAGTGTCTATAGTGTTTTAAATAAATCTTTCTCTACATCATTTTTGGTATCAGAGTCCAAAAAGATCTAGTAGTGAAAGTTGTCCAAGTTAACAAGATTTTGTATAAGGTTGTGTGTGAAAGTATTGGGGTACCAAAAGACTAGGATAGAGGGAAAAAAGAAGCCTAAGGTGTGGTATCATGAAGAAAATAAGATGCAAAATCAAGATAATAAATAAAGCCTCAAAAGGAAGGACAAGATGGAAGACAACGAGATAAGCCAAGTTGCAGAGTTTGATAGAGAAATGACAGAGTTTAAAAGAGGTATTAAGCTTGTAATGCAATAGTGTCTTGAGGAATAATACCAAGGAAATGTTTGGAATTGGCCAATGAGAAAGAATATGAAGTGTCATATAAAGGTGATTGTTCAAAAAAGAAGAGATCAAATGATAGTTGTCTTGGAAGGTGAATGTGAACAAATTTTGGATAGAAAAGAGTTGCTAAATGAGAAAGAAAGGAAACAAGTTGCAATAGAGGTACATTGTGAGATACTTAAAGATTATTTTTGGGCACAATTTTTTAATATATAACAAGATTGGAAGGAAAATATTGCTAATGAAGGTATGAATACAAGTAGGACAACAAAGGAAGACACAAGAAAACAATCACAAGGAGCTAGTGAGGAGGAAAATCGACCTCATGGTTCTTATCTAATGCATGCTGATGGTAATGTTTGTATAGGTGTAGAAAAAGGAGAGAATGAATAGGATGAATAATTGGACAAAAATAATGAGGCATATGAAATAGAAATAGAATTTTGGAGTCTTGCAGTTGAGAAGAAGATTGTCAGGAGGAGGTCCAAAAAGCAAGCACGAAACAAAAGCATGAAGACCAAGAAACATGGAGCAGATCAAGCCAAGAATGGAGAGGATCAAGAGGAGGTCAGAGAATAGATAAGCATGCTGCACAATTGGAAGAAGAGAAAGAAAACCAGACCATCATTTGAGATGGAACTCAAATTTCTTTTCCCTGGGGAGTATGATGCAGGAGCATCAGCTGAATGTTGTTCTTGAAGGTCCAAGAGACCTAGTTAATGTTTTAAGGACTATTTTTTTCTATGAGTCCTAGTTGTATGTCAAGAAAAGACAAAAAAAATGGTCTTAGAAAACCATATATATAATCTTTTGTAATGTTTTCTATCCTAGGTGTGGTATAGGGTTAAAAGTTGCACAAAAAGAGAATAAATGTCAAGTTTAATGACATGGACATTAGGGTTATTGAAGGAAATGGATATATGCTCAAGTGTAACAATTTTTTTAAGTTATTGGATGTTGAATGAATGATAATATATGCTCCAAGAAGTGGAGGAGCAATATTTTCATCATATACCATTTTTTTAATCAATTTTTATGATATTTTTTTGAAAAAAAATAGCAAAGAACAATTTGGTACGGACTTGTATAGTCAATTTGCAGGTCTATGCTTACATGGGATGATAGTGGCATGTCTTCAGGTTCAAATTCAATTTGTTTAAAGTGATTTCATTGAGTTTTTCTCAATTTATGATCATAATAGTGCTTGTTGCTCTATTCAGAAACTAGGGTTTTCAACAATAGAAAAAAATTCATATCTTTTTTTCCAGTTGTTGAAAAATTATGAGATTTGGTACAAATTTTATATAGTCTTATGAATTTTTTCCCAATAATTCATTCTTTTGTGACTTATAGTAGATAGTGTGTTCTTACTATCATTTGGTTGTGTAAAACTCTACTCTTTTTAAGGGTTTTGTAGAAATATCTAGTTTTGGAGTTAATCACCACCAAGAATGGTTAAAATGAAGCCTTTAGAGTGTGCTTAAGAAATTTAGAGCCTAAGGTTGGAAAAGAAAGGTGAATTTGGATTCCTTTTGAGGGTTGTATTTAGAGAAATAAGTCTTTTTTTGAATAGCGAACAGGGTATTGTTTGTTGCCACCATTGAAAGATCAAAGAACCTTGTGTAGATAGTTGTGGAAATCATATTTTATTTTTAATTAAGTGTCCATGTAGTGTTTGAAATAACTCTTTCTCTGCATCAGGTTTCATAAGAGATATTGTCAAAATAGTGAGCCTAGACTGATCAAGTGATTGAAGAAATGAAAATGTGCCTCCACTAGCATTAACCACCCACCAAAATTTGATGGCACATTCAATTTTTCCCCAAGATGCATGAAAAAAAAATAGGATTCTTTCTATATTAGCGCTACTCTCGACTGGCACTTTTTGCAAGAATGCATTCATTGTTGGTATGCTCAAACAATGTAGAATTGAATAGAAATGAGAGAGGCTAACATGGAGGGACCCCGTATCAACTTGTAGATTTAGATGAAAAATTCCTAGATGCCATGAATTTTGAGAACCATTCTATCATAGTTTGGTATTTTTTTTGCACTTAGGTCTCATAAGAGAATTTTTAAATAGTGTAGCTTAGAATGATTGAGCAATATGGGGAATGAAAAGATGCCTCCACTAGAATTCACCCACCAACACAAAAAATTTGGCACTTTTGATTTTCCCCAAGATGCACAGTACACAAAATAGGTTTCTTGTCATTTTGCACTACCCTCAATTGACACTTTTTGTAAGAATGCATTCATTGTTGGCATGTTCAAATGATGTAGAGTTGACCAAAATTGAGAGAGGTTAATGTGGAGGGACCCCATATCCAATTGAAAGTTTAGAAAACACATTCCGAGGTGCCACAAATTTTGAGAACCTATCTATTGATAGTTTGGTAGGTTTTTGCACTTAGGTCTCATAAGATACTTTGTTGGAATAGTGTAGCTTGGACCAATCAAGTGATCTAGGGAATGAAAAAATACCTCCACTAACATTCACCCACCCACCAAAATGTGTTGGTACGATTATTTTTCCCTTGGATGTACAAAACAAAAAATAGGTTTTCTACATATTTGTACTAGTCTCATCTTATACTTTTTGTAAGAATACATTCATTTTTGGCATGCTCAAACAATGTAGAGTTTACTAGAATCAAGATATTTTAATGGGAGTGGCCCCATATCCACTCGTAGGTTCAAACACAACATTATTAGGTGCCACAAATTTTGAGAACCAATCTATCATAGTTTGATAGTTTTTTACACTTAGGTCTCATAAGAGACTTTATTGGAATAATGTAGCCTAAAAAAATTGGTTGATATGGGGAATGAACAGATGTACCCACTAGAATTCACCCACCCACCCAAACATGTTTTCCAAGTCATTTTTCCCTAGGATTCGTGAAACAAAAAATAGGCTTCTTGTCATAGTTGCACTACTCTCAACTAACATTTTTTTGCAAGAATACATTTATTATTGGTATGCTTAAACTATGTAAACTTTACCAAAACCAAGAGATATTAATGTGGAGATACCCCATAAACACTTTTAGGTTTAGAAAAAAAATTCTTAGGTGCCACAAATTTTGAGAACCAGTCCATCACAATTTGGCAGTTTTTTGCACTTAGGTCTCATAAGAGACTTTGTCAAAATAAATAGCCCAAAATAAGTAGGTGATCAAGGGAATGAACAAATTCTTTCATTGGCATTCACCCACCCACTCATATGTGTTGGTACAATAAATTTTTCTCCAGGATGCCTGAAACAAAAATAGGATTCTTTCCATGTTTATACTACTCTCAATTGACACTTTTTGCAAGAATGTAATCATTGTTGGCATGCTCAAATGATGTAGAGTTGACCAAAACTGAGAGAGGTTAACATGGAGGGACTCCATATCCACTCATAGGTTTAGAAAAAATATTCATAGGTTCCAAAAAATCTCATAACCAATCTTTCATAGTTTGGAAGTTTTTTGTACTTAGGTCTCATAAGAGATTTTATCGAAATAGTATATAGCCCAAAACATTTGGGTGATAGAGGGAATGAAAAAAGACCTCTAATAGTATTCACCGACCCACTTAGATGTGTTGACACAATCAATTTTTCCCTAGGATGCATAAAATAAAAAATAAGCTTCTTTCCATAGTTGTATTTCTCTCAACTAACACTTTTTGTAAGAATGCATTCATTGTTAGCATGCTCAAACAATGTAGATTTGACCAGAATTGAGAGAGGTTAACGTGGAGGGACCCCATATCCACTTATAGTGTTAGAAGGAAAATTCATAGGTGACACAAATTTTGATAACTAGTCCATCATAGTTTGGTAGTTTTTTGCACTTAGGTCTCATAAGAGACTTTGCTAGAATATTTTAGCCCAAAATGATTGGGTAATATGGTGAATGAACAAACAAATCCACTATTGTTCACCCACCAACCCAAACATGTTGGAATAATTATTTTTTCAAAGCTATTGACAATTTTACAATTTTTCAATTTAGCAACTTTTCTTTCAACTATCATTTTCTCATTTTTTATCTTTGGTTATTCATTATTACCATCCTATTATGCTTGGGAAACATTAGGATACGTAGGTTATGTTACTTAATCCCTAAAAACACCTAGATTATTATTTTTATATGGCCACACTAGGGTTGTCCTATTTATGTCCCTCTTTATGGCTTTGCAACAGTTAATTTTACCTTATTTTTCTCATTTTTTTACAGACACAATGACAACCCATAGCTATATCTTTGTGTGTACCATATATGCAACCAAAATATTTCATTTTTATAACATACATTCATGTTATTTGATGATCTTGTGGGTTGTTATGACTGTCCCAAATGTTGCAATAGACTGTTATGTGGATTATGATAGCCCTAAACTCTTGAAAACTCTCATTTTAGACATTACTATGTATTTGTATTGTGTTTACAAAAGATCTTTATTATATTATACTCTATGAGAGTGTATTTTGTATGTCAAGATTGTGGCTTCTCTTTTGACAAGAAAAATGAGATAGATAAGATGGGGTTCTACAACATCAAACATAACATCTAAATCCTCACTAAAATTTAGCCTCAAAAAACTTAGCCAAATATGTAATAGCATTGAATATCCTTCAACACATTCAAAGGATTATTAAAAACACATAAATTACCTTTGAGTTGAACCTACTATAGATGTCAACTTCTATATGGTCTATGTTGGAAGTTTGGAGATGTTGGAAGCTTGAGTTGTTTTTTAGTTCCTTGGGTGTTTTCATTGAAGTCAACCCCTTGTATAAAGAGAGTGTTGGAATGCTACCGGTACTGATGATGTGTCTAGAATTGTTGGTATTGATGTCAACACATGTTGGTGTTTTCATTGATGTCCTACTTCAGTATAGTTGCAGAGGTTGTTGGCCTGACTTATGTTTGGGGAGATTATTGTAGTTGGAAAGTGTTGCATGTTGCAAATGTTGAAGATGTGTTGTAAAGATGTTAGTAATGTTTCTGATGATGTTGGTTCACTTGTTTTCCAAGAGCTTTTGAGAAAATATAAATAAAAGAGAGTTTAGTGTTTTGGTTCACATTTCTTCATGATTGAAGATATGCTCATGTGGTTTGGATATGATGATTAGAGGTATTTATAGGTGTTGTATCTAAATTTTTAGGTTCTAGATCGTACTACAGTGGAAGATATATTTGAAAGTATGTCTATTTGGTGAAATAGGATGTCTGGGAGAAATGAGATTGCTCCACATTTCTCTGCAATGAAGGTTCTAGTGTTACAGATCTGGGAACATGCTTATATCATTTGTATCTTCCTTCCCTTGAAGTTTCGGGTTCTTATTTGTTCCACAAAGTTGTCTAGTGTGTTAGATGTATGTGCTAGTATGTTTGGTTGCATAGAATGAAGGTGTTCTTGAGTTTTAGGTGGTTGCAGTATTTGTGGTGAATATTTTTATTATGTGGAATATTTTGAGATGTTTTGGATTTTTTTTTGTGGTCTGCAATATTTTTATGGACCTGGAGAGGTGTGTTCGGAGTCACTTGTTAGTGTTAGTGTAGGTTTGGTCGACTTGGTATGCTAGTGCTAATTGTAGAGGATAATTGTTGTTTGAGGAAGTGTTGAGAAGTGTGTCAGTATAGATTTGGGTTTCAGTTAAGTAGTGACATGGTATTCCTTCACTTCTTTCCTTGGTGGAAGTGTTTGGTGCCGACCTATTTGATGTTGCATGATTGAGGTGTATACATTTCCTTTAGGCCGACATAATTGAGATTATTTTAGGTCATGAAGGATATAAATGCAAGGAGAATTATTGTGTGGATTAAGAGCAGAGTGTATGATGTGAAATATGTGAATGTGATCAAGTGTGATGATCTAAGTATGAACCTTAATTCCTATGACTTCCAGATGCAGTGAGCAGAAGGTGTCTATATTTCAGTCTATTTGATGAGTTGTTTGTGTTTCAGTGGAACTGTACCTTTGACATATAAGAGATGCATTATTAGAAATTTAAATTGGTAGTGAGCCACCCCTTCTTCTATTCCTCTTTCTTCTAGATAGTGAGTCCTTTGGAAGTGAGCCATCAATAGTGAACCTTTCTTTATCTTTCTAGGAAGTGAGCCACCCCTTCTTCTATTCTTCTTTCTTTTGGATAGTGAGTCCTTTGGCTGTGAGCCACCGATAGTGATCCTTTATTTATCTTTCTGGGTAGTGAGCCTTATTATATTCGGTGTTTCATATATTAGTGAGCTAATCCTCATTGTGGTTTTTCCCTTCTTGGGTTTTCCACGTAAATATGGTTTTCTTATGTGTTTAGATGTGTTTGCATTAGTGTTTCATATATTTGCATTATGCTAATGCATGATAAGGGTTTAATGGTTAAGGGTTTAAGGGCTCATGCAGATCTAAATGTTAATGGGGGTTTTGATGTTTTAAAGTATACAAATGATTCACCTCCCCTCTTAGTTGTGCATCTAATAGTCTATACCAAGGAAAATAGTGTTATATATCATATCAAATAGTTTTTTGCCTCACTATATAATATAATTGGGATTAATGGTAATCTTATGAGTTTTCTAGTGCAACAAAGCACCCAAATCAGGTCTAAGATTAACAATATTTTGTCAGTTTTGTTTAATTTTCATGTGATTAACTTTAATAAACAACAACCTTGGCCTAATAGATGCTAGAGAAGAAAAAATGATTGTCCTCTTTTATGAATTTGGTCATGCTATTATCCACTACTTGATTATCAGATTGGTCCATCATCCTATGTTGATCTTCCACAAGATTAGGTCTTGGCTTGTCCTTTAAGTAGGTACTTACAGATAGATATTTCCTCCACATTTTCTTCATTCACAAGCTACTTCCAAATGGAACATTTTCTATCATGTGTCTTTTAAGAGAATTCATCTATTTAATGTATCCTAAAAGGTTTAGAAGCCATGAGTGGATGAATGAGAACTCTTCTAGTAGGTGTGGATGATGGGTTGGCATAGTTAGTTTCATTCTAAATTTCTCAATGGATTCCCTGACACCACCAACTTGATGCTTTTTTCAACATTTTAGAGCCTTACATTCCTTCAAAAGAACTTCAAGTTGGTGTAATAAATTTTATACCATGACACATACAATTTGTGGAGTTGGTCACTTGATACCCAAACACTACACCAAACTAACAATTTCTTGATAACATTTGATATAGTATTTTGGTAATAACATTTATGATTCAAAATTGATCTCTCAATGCCCTAACATTACCATACCATGTTGGTCTAACTTAGCATAAATAAATATCGCACAAACATGTCATAACTTAACAATAGTTGAAATGAAATGATAAATGTATACTTATGATTATCATCATGCTTCTTGTAATAACCCTCCTAGTTGCTAGTTGGACTCATTAGTTTTATGCTTTGATTTGATACTTTGATACATTGATACTATGGTGATACTGTTTGGTGTGATTGGTTAGTTAGACATTTGATGATGCTGTTACTCTTTTGTGGACATGATTATTTTATATGACATTGTGGTTGGAGATGTTAGTTGATTTTCATATTCATGTTATGATGTGATGATTTAATAGATTATGCCATGAGATGAATTGTTAGTATTAGGAATGTTATTTTTATCAATCATATTATAATTGTTAGAATAGACGTGATGAAGGACAGTGTAGCATCACTCATTGCGAGTGCTCTGTTACGCTGCGATTCCTTCTCACAACACAATGCTTTGATTTATGTATATATATGCACATGTACGCAACTTCGTTTGTATGCAGGAATTGCAGGTACATAGTCTCGATTCCACCTGCTTCGGCAGGACAGGGCGAGCACAAATAACCCAACGGTATAAAGTTGATACAGAGGGGATAATGAAGTTTGCCCGTTCCATGATGTCAGACCGTCTGGTTGCATGGTATTGTATGTTCTGTAGTTGTCATGTTTTGTGGTTGTAGTTGTGTTATGTTACTGTTGGTAGTTCATGTGTTGTGATGTTTCAATTTAAAAATTGTTGATTAAAAATTAGATTAATTTGTATTTAAAATATTTAAATTGTTATTTGGTGAAAAGCCATGTGTTTTATTAAATATCAAATGGTGCTTTGTCAAAGGTAAATAAAATTGCCAGTTGGAAAATTAAGAATAAAATAAATAAATAAATTTAAAATTCTTGTGCATGCAAGGCTGTCAAAATGGGGGTTTTAAAATAATAATAAAAAAAGGATAATTTGGACAAATGGAGAAATTGCAATCCTGTTTTTAGAAAATGGGGGTTGGGTGCATGTAAGAGGAAATAATATAGTGGGTTTTCGAAATTGAAGAGGGGGATCTTTTGCTGGAAAACTTGAGGGCAGTTTTTTGGTTTTTGAATTTCATTTTTGGTGAAAATAAGGAGATAGTGCTGGAAGTTTTTTTTGGTGGGGGAGAATCTGTCAAAAAGCAGAGGAAAGGAGGAAGGGGCAAAGAACTGTTCGTAGGGCTAATTGGAGCAAGCTCTTCGTCACACTACAACCAGCAGGAGTCCAGGTTCTAAAATTCTTTTCCTTTCTTTCTCTTATTCAAAATCTCAATTACATTGTAAGAAAATCTGTTTATTTACAAAATCTGGATTAGCAAAAGAATTAGAAAACAAAATCTGTTTTATTGCAAAAAACCTGGGTTCAATTTTGAATTAGGAAAAGAAAAATCTGTTTTATTGCAAAAATCTAGGTTTTAAGTAATTGGGGAAACATTTGGGTTTCAATTGATTTAAGAAAATCTGTGTTTTACAACAAATCTGGGTTTCAATCTGTTTTAGGAAAAATCTGGTTGTTTTCATAGAATCTGGGGTTTCAAAAATTTAGGAAAAAGCTGAGTTTCAAATTGTTGAAGAAAATCTGGGAATACAACAATTGGAAAAAAATCTGTATACCCAAATAAATTCAAAATATCCTGGGTTATAAAACAATTTGAGAAAATTTCTAGTCTGCAAAAAAAT
The DNA here is from genome assembly GCA_007258455.2 of Sequoia sempervirens. Taxonomy (NCBI): domain Eukaryota; kingdom Viridiplantae; phylum Streptophyta; class Pinopsida; order Cupressales; family Cupressaceae; genus Sequoia; species Sequoia sempervirens. Next base: position 46,159 of record VDFB02293211.1, on the reverse strand, counting down.
TTGTTGTCCTTTAGAAATTATATTGCTGCTCCAAAATCTGTTTACCTCTGTTGTTTAAATTATCTGTAGAACTATATCCCTTCATGAAATTTCTAGTTTATTCAGTGCCCTAACTATTCCCTGATATATAGATTAATATATATTTTATGTATAAAATGTAAATGGCATTTTGTATTTCCAGTTGTGTTAAATTTCTGGGAATTGATTTTATTTATTTTTATTTTATTTTTTTTAATTAATTATTTTCTTAGGGCCGAACTGGTCCGTCCGTCCCTGTGAAGGAATTTTTTAAAACGAAATGAAATTTTAAAAATTACATATAAAAAAATTATATATAAAATTTTTATTTAAAGTAAAAAATTTTATACAAAAAAATTTAAAGAGGCAGGATGACCCTTCATACTGAAAGGCGCTAGCGTAAATTCTGCTGCAGCTGGCGTATAGGTAATCAGTGGCCTCTTACACCGTCCGCTTATCCCATGCAAGGACTGCGACGGCAGTACCTTCACTGCTGTGCTTGTTTTTTTTTTAAAATTAGTTTTTTTTGTTTTACTTTTAATCTGAGTCTATTAAAATTCAAAAATTTGGTATGAGTTTTTATTTATTAATTTAATTTAGTTTAAATTGTAAATTATGAAAATACTAAAAATATATATATATATATATATTTTGGGAATATATGTTGTTTTTATTTATCAAGTTTAGTTTAATTTTTTAATTTGTGAAAATATTAAAATATATATATATATATATATATATATTTATGAAGGATTAATTATATATATATAAAATATATGATGTATTATAATGTACATTTTTTTTAATGAATAGATTGTAAAATTAAATAGTTTCTTTTATTAGAAATGTAATTTTCCTTGGAAATTAATGCTGATATTTTTTTTATGTATTATGGAGATATGATAATTGTTCTTTGTTTTTTTTTTTTAAAATGAATAATTGACCTTGAGGAAACTGTAGTGCTTCCTGTCCTAACCGTTCTAAGTAAAGTTGAAATAGTGTTTTGAGTTCATCAAATTGTGTGTAGTCTTTTTCTATTTTTGTGTTGGCTTTAATGTCGATGTGGGGACCCATTTGTTGGCTTGAACCTTTATTCCAGAGGCTGGTTTATTCTTGGATGTCTTTCTTGTTCTGAATTTTAGCTTTGGAGTTGAAAACTTATAGTTTCTTGTTTGAGGGGTTGAACGTTTGTTGATACCTTTTGGTTCCGAGTTGTTGCGAGAGGACTAATGCCTCGCTTGTACTTGTTTTGGGTATCGTGCTTATTTGTTGTGGTTCAACCCTTATCTTGTTTAATTTGCTGTTAGGGGTCTTAGGGAGAGTGGCTTTTCATGGGGGCCGGCGCCTCGGTTAAGAGGAAGTGCACAGGAGAACCCACGAAGAGTAGTTAAACAAGTGATAACTTAAAAATAGAATTAGGGGGATGGGTAGTAAACCACTCAAGATAAAAGAAATTGGATTCCTCATCTATGCATTAGGGCTATCATAGTCTAATGATAGATTGAGAAGGTCGTGGTCGGCAAAGTCATGATCTCGTCTTCATGAGAGGTTATTGACTCCGCACGAGCTACCCTATGGTGCCGGCGCCTCATGCAGGAGGAAGAGCCAGGAGATCCATAGATGGGTGCCGGCGCCTCAAGTCGGAGGAAGAGCCAGGAGATCCCATGAGAGCTGTGCGATGACACTCTCCACTAGACTTCCTGTTGCCTTGTTGTTTTGCCTCTGGACATGTATTTTGGACTTGGTTGTTGTATCAGTTTCCTTAGCTTGTATTCATATTGTTGATTTGGACTCTTGTACTAGTGTTTATGAGCATTCTTTGGTGGCTTGTTAATGTCATTGCTTGGTTTATTTGTGTTCTCTGAATTGTATTTAGTTTGTACCTTGTTGTCATGGAGTCGGTTTGGAAATCATGGTCGAGTTCACTTCATTGTCACCTCTGAGCACGGGAGGTGAGTTATCTTTAATTCACATGGTTGGGTGGAACGTGCTCTGCACCCGTTGGGTTCCCCATCAGCATCCTTGTTCGCAGCTTTTCCGCAGTTGGAGTTGTACCAGTGTTCACCTTGTTATTCAGCATTCATTGTAAATTGTATCATCCCAATTGTTTGGGAATTTCATTGTAATTATTGTATCAAAGATTGTAATGTAACATTATAGCAATGATGTAATAGTTAGGATTCAATGTAATTATTTGATGAGACTCATATGATTGTATTATGTGGTACCTTAATATAATTGCTCTTGGTTTATGGAAGTACATTTATTCATGTTTATTTTATTATAATGGGATACATGGTTTATCATTATCTTTTATTTCCGTTATGTGGTTGCAATGTAACCTCGCGTGCCCCAGAGAACTGTGTGAGTTAATGTGATACAATATGTTATGTGATTATGATTAATGTATTGTAAGTTTAATTTAATTGTTGTAAACAAAAAAAAAAATTATTTGCCTTTTGAGTTCTCTGGTTTGCAATGCTACACTCTTTTTATCAATTCTTAATAATTAAGGTATTTTAATAGAGAAATGGTCACATATTATTATAAGACAATCATATATCTAACTATGAATACCATCATGGTAAAGAAGATTGCAAGAAATCAATCTATAGCATGTTATTGTTCATAACTCAACCATTTTAAAGTGGTTATACATTAAAATTTAAAAATTTAAAATTGGAAAACATGTATACAAGGAAAAAATTATATTGTCCATTGATTTTTATAAATAAAAGTGTATAATAATTATCTACATATATACAAATTCAGTATATATGCTAACTCAAAATATTTTACAAAATGTGGCATGTCATCTCAAGATCTATATATAATGTACATTTTCAATAGCTATGTATCAAATCCTAATTGTCTAATTGATCTTATGTCACAGGTGAATCCTAAATTTATGGTGGATCATCAAAACCTAGCTACTTCATTCCACTTGATGGATGCAAAGTTAACTACACAATAACAAATCAAGCCACAAATTTGATTAATTATCTCAATAGTAAATAAATTAGACCACTATATAGAAACTTATCTATTATAAATTAGAAAATTTAAATTAACATCTAAATCATTATAATGAACTATAATTTCTCTAAACTATCAATTAAAGTAAAATTTAATTCTTGATTACCTCAAATCTTTATTTTTTCTGAGAGACATTCTACAAATGAGGGTCTCTTAGTATGTTCAGGAGTCCTAGCAAAGTGTAATGTTTTTTATTAGATTAGTAGGGAAAGGGGCCTGATCCCATGGTTACAGCCAAAACTCAAAAACTAAAATAGGGTGGAAAACATCACCACTAGTCCAAAACAAAAAAAACATGTCCAGGGTGGCATGAAGACCAAATAATAGAACAATAACCATAGAACCATTATATGTAAAAAAAACAAAAGCTTTCTACTAGAGTACTTTAAACTACGAAGACCATTTATCAGGTCTTCCATATACCAACATGTTTGAAACCATAACAAAGCTATTTTAAAATAGCGGTATGGGATATTAAAATGAAACAACAAAAGGAGCAGGGCAACCATAAATAGAAAAAAGATGAAAAGCCATTACTTGGATTTTCCAAAAAAGTCCCAATAATCACCAATTAGAGAGATATATTCTCTCCAGTCAGGTCCCTCGGTCTCATCCAATTCCTTTAGGTCGTATGTATTTCCCAGCTTTTTCAACTTCCTAGTGATCTTAGTTTTCCCAAACACAACACCGACAATTTCTCTATGCATTAGGTCGTCCATTACCTTCATCAACGTGACCAGAGCTTTTTCCATATCGTCCATTTGCACCTGCATATAGGTTAGTCTTCTTTTCAAATAATTAATGCTAGAGTCTTCAACAATAGTATCATTGCTAGTATTCCCAGAATCAGGATCAGTCAAGGTTTCATTCTTTTTGACATCTTCAATTTCAGTCTCCTCCTCCTCAATTTCCTATTCCCACATGTCATAAGCAGTATCTTCAAGTTTTGTCCCATCACTTTCTTCATCAACCTTGGCTTCAAATTCTTCTACCTCCAACTCTTCCTCCTCATGGATAGTGACTTTTTGTTTCCCTTTCCTGTCCTTGGATGCATCCTTGGCTAGGTGTGCAGATGTACAACCACCACCACCCTTATATTGCTTCCTATCCTTCAAGTCCTTAGTTTTCATACCCTCCTTTTCTTCACTTATAATAATGACTTCACTTTGAATTTTAGGCTCTTTTTTCAACTTCTTGGATTTGGGAAGTTCCAGGAGAAGAGGGGAATGCTTGTGCTTCTCCAAAGTCACTTGAAAAAGCTCAAGATCAAAGGATATTTTGGTAGGATTCATCAAACCAACAGGGGTTGAGGGATTAGAGCCTTTGGCAGCAAGGGAAGGGCTTTTAACAGGGGTTAGTACATTCTAACAACAACAATGGGAGGGATGCCAAGGTCAGGTTCCTCAGTAGGGTTTGCTTCCTCTAATGGTTCCTCATTATCACCAACATTGTGGTTCTCATTACTAGCATTACGGTTCTCATTATCCAGTTTGGTCTCTAAAGGGTTTCCATGAGGGTTCAACACTAAAGCATGCTTGTAAAGGGAAATAATTAATCCTTGATGCAGGGGAGGGATCACACCATTCTCAATGTTAATTTGCAAGTAGGAAAGTAAATAAAATGAAAAATTGATTCTTTCACCATGCCTTATATGATTCAGCAAAGGAAAATGATATGCATGCACTGTCATATATCTTCCTTCAAGCATGAAATACCACATGACAAACATACTCACCAGGGCATAAGGATTCAGGAGCTCGAGCCTTGCATAGCCATTTTGGAATCTGGTAAGATTCTCACCTTCATGAAGAAATTTTTCCACAAAAGACTGGTAGTCAGCGCCACTCTTTTTTTCCACCTTGATTACCCGATTTCGCAAACCAGTCGCCTCTGCAATAAACTGTGTCATCACCTCAAATTTGATTGCTCTGATTGCCACATTCCCCTTCTTCCACAAATTAGTAAACTTTGTAGTAAAACTTTCATTGTATCCCTTCATGGCCTTGAAAAAGGGGACCATACCATCTCTTTCAAAAAGTCTCAACAGGTCCACATTTTGATTAAGCAACTGGAAGTTCAGAGGTTATGTGTGCTTCCTCAGCCCACCCATCTTAGAACTCTACAAGATTTTTGGATTCGACATAATTTTCTTCATTACCTCACTCCACTTCAGCTTCCTACCAAACTTGCAGAAGATACAACTAGTTTGGAAAGAAACACAAAATGAAGTAATTTTCAAGAAATTTCTCTTAGAGAAAGTGAATAACAGATTTCCCAGGGTTGCAAATCATTATTAGTTTTACAACTAATAAATAGAACTTTATTTTTCATATAAGGAAAATCTTCACAATTGCGGAGGAATTGACTTAAGGCGTATCAACAAACTTGGATTTGACACCCTTCATCAAATTGAATAAGGCCATGTGATCCTTAACCATCTCGGGAAGGGGATAATTATTACTTTTTCCTTTATAGGAGATCATGCACAACACCATACCATTTACCTTATCATTATACTTCATTCCCTTTAAATCACAAGATGGCCCAAAATTCCTTTGCCTCTCTTGGTCACCATCTTTGCAAGTTGTAAACATATTCAAAATTTTCTTTTAGGACCTTTTCCTTTAATGACATTGAAATTTGATTATTGACCCAATGGGTCCACCCATTACACCTTAGCACCTCATTGGCAGCACATTCAATGGATATATTCCCTTCTTTATGCATGTGTTGCACCCTACACTTAGTAAAGAATCTCATAAGTGACAAAAATTTATCAATTATATCTTTTAATTCCCAGGGAATGGTCGCACCTCCATTCAAAATATCCACAACTAGCTTTGAATCTCCTTCCAAAATAACCTTTTTATAACCATAATCCCTTAAATTCTTTATGCCCCCCTAGACAGCCATAGCCTTTGCCTTATTGTTCGAGAAGACACCCAAATTAACACCATAACTCACAATGCAGTGACCTAAGTGGTTTCTGAGCAATCCTCCCACCCCTGCCATACCTAGGTTTCCTTTAGAACACCCATCAAAATTACACTTAATCCACTCTCTTTTAGGAGGAACCCACACATTAGACTTTCGAGCTAGAATCTTTGTCCAATTAAGATTAGTTAGATCTTTCCATAGACCCTAGAATTTCTTAATTCTCATCTCTTTGTAGTTTGGCCATACTTTCGAGAAGTTGTATCTTCCCACATCCATAATTTCTTGAACCTACACTTTTATGCTCATACAGACCTCAAAGCTACTTTTCTCAACTTCTTTAAAGATCCTATTATTTCTTTCCTTCCATATTCCCTAGGTTATGAAGGGGGAAATTTGGTTCCAAAGATCCACAATTACCTTATGGGATAAAGGGAAATTAGACCAACTTTCAACAAAGGACTTCATAGTATGGGGAAACTCCCAATCAGTGAACAACAAAGGGAGGAAGAATGACCACACTTCTCTAGAAAACTGGTAGTGAAAGAAAAGATGCATAATAAACTCTTCATCCTGCTTGCAAAGGGTACATCAGTTAACAAGCTAAAACCCTCTCCTAACTAGGTTATCAATAGTAAGAAGTCTTCCATGTGAAGCAGCCCACTAGAAACTATTGATTTTTGGCACCAAGTTTTTTATCCACACTTTATCCCAATGATAGTCTCTATTGTCAATGAGAGGTTTCACCAATTAATTATAAGCATGTTTAACAGAGAAACATCCAAAAGAGCTCCCTTTCCACACCCATTCATCTTCCATTTCAATGGAAAACCATTTTACCTCCCTTATGAGATTGTGTAACCTTAACATGATTGAATCCTAGTTAATCTGTCTCTAGCCTATTAAGTTAACACTTCTTAATAGCAAGTTGAACTCCTTCCATTTAGGTTCCTCCACCTCCCCATTGACATAGTCTGACACCTTTTTGCCACATATCCTTGTCAAGCTTTATTTAAGGGGATTAAAGCCATCAGTTGAGGAGAGAGGGGAAGCCTTAGTCCAGGGGTCTTTCCAAAAGTCAGTGTCTTTACCATTACCAATCCTCTTTCTAACCCCTAATTTTAGCACATTTTTAATTTTAATAAGATGGCTCCATAGAATAGACCCACTAGGTAGGTTAGTCGCAAAGAGGAAGCAACCAAAATTTTTGTTCTCAAGTACTTAGCTTGGAAAATCTTTACTCAGTCCTTTGACCCTTCCAAAAGATTCCAGCCCACCTTAGCAATTAGGGCTTTGTTAAGAAATTTGATTCTCCTTATCCCAACCCTCCTGCACTTTTTGGAGTGCACAATTTTTCCAAACTTACTAGAGATGGTATGTTTTTATCTTCAGTTCCAGACCACATAAATCTTCTCTAAATATGCTCTATTTTTTCCCCTAAGAAGGCCAGTATTTTGAAGAGAGACAGGTAATAAATCAAGATATTTTGTAAGGAGGCTTTTAATAGTTGGATCTTCCTTGCTAAACTTATAAGTTTCCCCTTCTACCCAGCCAACTTCTTTTGAACTCTCTCTATTAGGTGGTTCCAATAGTTATTTTCCAACTTTCTTGAGATTAGGGGTAACCCCAGGTACTCTGCTGGTACAACAACTTCCTGACATCCCAACATCTTCACCACTCTTTCCTTCACAACTTGGTCAAAATTAAAGAAGTATATCTTGTTTTTTTCATAGTTAATATACTGGCCATAAATAGAAGCATGGCCATTAAGAACCGATTTCTAGAGGTTGGCTTCTCCCATCAAGGCTTCACCAAACAAGAGTGTTTCATCAACAACTTGTTGGTGGGAGTCAGGCAGGAGGGACGAAGCAACTTTAACACCTTTAAGGGATTTAGAGTCCACAAGCTTTTGGATATTCCTACCTAAGACCTCAACGACTATTATGAAAAGATAGGGTGAGAGGGGGTCACCTTGCCCCAAGCCTCGGCCACAAGAGAAATAACCTTGGGGGACACCATTAACCAAAACTGAGCACATAGGAGAAGTGATAGGCAAAAAACAGCTTTAGGAATCTTTCCTCAAACTCAAATTTCCTAAGGAAAACAAAGAGAAACAACCAAGAGACTCTATCATAGGCCTTAGAGATATCAATTTTGAAGGCCATCCTAGGGTTTTTACTAATCTCCATAGAGTGGAAGATTTCGTGGGTAGAGATAACAACATCAAGAATGTTTATGCCTTGGACAAAGCCTTTCTGGTTGGGAGCAATCATTTTACCTAAAACAACTTTAAGTTTGTACACCGGGATCTTAGAGAAGATTTTATAAATAGTATTATAGAGGTTAATAGGTCTGAAATCTTTAAGAGAAGAAGCATCACCATTCTTCAGGATAAGAGCAATAAAGGTGAAATTTAGTTGGTTTAGGAGTCTTCTTGACCTAAAGAAATCCCTAGCAGCATTAAAAATGTTAGATTTAAGAATATCCTAGTAATTCTAAAAAAAAGGAGGAAACTCGTCAGGGCCAAGGGCTTTATAAGCCCTAAAAGAGAACACGACCTTTTTAACTTCTTTCATAGAAACAACATTAGTCATAATATTTAAGTCTTGTTTAGAAATAACTTTTGGGATCACCTCAAGGAAGTCATCATTTACCCGATTAGCATTACCTTGGACATTTTGGTAAGATGAGAAGAAGTTAACAACCTCCCCAACAATTTATTTCTTGGTTGAGACCATGGTACCATCATCTTTCTTGAGTGATTTGATCATGCTCCTAATTTGTGTTTCAAGGTAGATTGGTGGAAGAATTTATTGTTGCAGTCCCCTTCAGTAAGCTGTTGAACATGAGATTTTTGCTTCCAAAAGATTTCCTCCTCTTTATTAACCTTAAACCATTGGGATATTAGGTCACATTCTTTTATGCATATCTCATCATACACAGGGATAGATTCCACTTTTTCTTGAACTTCCTTTAAGTTATTTCCTAGTGATTTCTTAATCTCAAAGATGTTACCAAAAGTAACTTTATTCCACCCTTTCACTCTTTGCTTGATCCTACTCAACTTCTCCACCAGACATAACATAGGGGTGCCACAAATAGGTTCCTCCCACCAATTTTTTAATAAAAAAAACAAAATTTGGGTGAAGGCTCCATATTATTTCAAATCTAAAAGGGAAGGGGGACCATTGTTGTGGTTAGCATTTCTTTTAAGCACTAGAGCATTATGATCAGAACCAGACCTAGGAAGAGCAGATAGGGAAAGAAATTGAGAAATGTTCTAATTAGAAGAGATCATAAATCTATCCAACTTAACTTGAATCAATTGATTTCCATTCTTTCTAATAGACCAAGTAAATTTAGAGCCCTGAAAAGGAATATCAATAAGCCCAACAAAATTTAGGAAACCAATCAGTTCCATCATATTATCAGTATAATCTTCTAGCCCCCCAGAATTTTCTGAAGGAAGAAGGGGGGAATTGAAATCACATCCCAAAAACCAATGGTCATCCTTTATATTTTTTATAGCATCATTCAGATCCTCCCAAAGTAGCAACCTATCCTTACTAGAATTCCTGAGAAGCCAGATCTTCCAGAGAAACCGTCAGACTATTCCTATCAGCAGAGCTCAAAGTTCCTTTTAATTTTGAGGGATTCCAAAGAGTAACAATTCCCCTTCAGGCTCCTTCAGCCTCAGTAAAAAAATAGTTCACTCCAAGTCAGATACTCAAAATTACCTTATCAAAGGTCTCCTTCTTCATTTTGGTTTCTTGAAGGAGAAAAAAATTCACTTTATTGTCCAAGATACAGGTTCTAACCGAAAATTGTTTGTAAGGGTTATTAACGCCCCTGTTATTCCAAGAGAGAAACTTCATGGAGAAACAGACCAGGGACAAAAACACCATAGGCCTAGAGAGGAGCAACTAGGGCTACTTCTTTTTGGACTTTGATCTCACGATCGAGTCCAAGGTTTTTTGTTTTCTTGCAACCACATCCCTCACTATATCCTTGTTCCTAGAATCCTTTTGGGATGGTTTTCCTACCTTATTTCCCCCTCCTACATCTGGCTACTTTTTCTTTTTTGACTTATTAGGTGCTTGTAACTAGTCATCCTCATCTTCTTTGTCATTGGGGTGAGGAGGAAACCCAACAAGGCTAGGGAGTCACTCAAGTTTCCTGCCTCCTTCTAAGATAGAAATGACATATCCTCTAGGGAAAAATTGGAGTTTGAAGACACTAATTCACCCTCTTTCAATTCAACTCCACCTTTTGAAATAGAAACCACACCCTCATTAGACTGCAACTTGGCTGCCAACTGAGGGATCCCCTTAACTTCATCCATTTTGTTAATATTCTTTTCCACCTCAATAGTAGGATTCTTATCTTTCCAAAATATTGGGGTTGGGAAACTATCGACAGGGCCAACATTCAAGAGGTTTAGACTAGCCAAGTCACTAGAAACAACAAGAGGCTCCACAGGGGCAGCAACCAAGCCACAAAGTAGGGACATCCTTTGTAAGGAGGACAACATCCACATGGGCATAAGAGATATCAGGGGGTGAGCAATAGGGACATAGGGGAGGGCTTAGGCACCTGCTTAGAAAGAGAATGCTCAATTTCAAAGGTTCCATTAATAGGCCTTTTCTCACACCAATCAATAAGGTGACCAAATTTCTTACAAAGCTGGCATAAATGATGGGCATTTTCATATTCAAGGGGTTTAGTCCAATTTCCAAATTTATACTTAAGGAGAACAAAGGTTGGCATGACTATATTAATAGCCACATTTACACAAATACAAGCATAGACAAGTCTATACTTCTCTTGGGTGATCTTGTCTATAACCAAAAGGCTGCCAAAAGAATTTGCAATCCCTTTCAAGATATCCATCTCCCAAAATTCAAGGGGTAACCCAGGGAGGTTAACCCAAGTTGGAGGTGTAGCCCCTAGGCAGTAGTAGGATCAAACCTTGGTTTCCACTTGCAGAGGGAAAGGAAATTCTTAAAGCCGGCGTCAAAGGCCCAGGGGCCACTCATTAACACTTTCAATATATCTTCATAAACCACAAAAGAGAAAAGGAAGATACCTCTTGGCATAGCATTAATGGAGACACTGCCTTTAAGATTCCAAGTTGAGGTAGTCTAGTGACAAACCTGTTCAATGTTGGGATGATAGACAAAAAATTTCCAACCAACACCAATTTAAGGCTATCCATAGCCTTCAACATAAGAGATTTAGGGATGTCGACTTCCCAACTAGTCACAAAACAAGAAGAAAACTCCAAAAACCTTTTACCCAAAGCTGGTGAGCCAGTACCCACCAATTTTTCCATATAGGATGTTGTTTCTTCTTCAAAGAAGAAAGAATCTAACCCAAGAGAAGGGGAAAAAGGCAACTTTCCAAAAATATCTCCAATCCTTCCCCCTAGGGAAAGGATAGAGGTATGAGAAGGAGAAGTCACATGGGGAACAACAACACTAGCCGCTACCACAACAGACACAGTGCCAGACAAAGAGACAACAACCTTGGAATGGGGAGCCTTCCCGGGCCCCCCTCTTGACTGACCCATGAGGCAGTCAAATTGAAGCAGGGACAAAAATTCAAAAAAATAGCTAGAGTGAGAAAGTTGCATAGCAAGAGCCGAGCGTGCAAGACATGGCTTCCACCCAACCTTGTACCACTCTAACAAAGAGCCTGAAAAACTATGCCTTCCAACTGTTTAATGGTGTTTGAATGTTTAAAGAATTGAAACAAAAATCACAAAAAAATTGTGATTATTTGTAGATTGGCATGGTTGGCTTTTTTCCCCTAGTAAATTGTGTTTTTTAAAAACTCATGGTCAATAATGTTTGACCATTTTTTTCATGATTAATCTTGAAAAATGTTTGAAACAAGTCAATAATGCAATTTTGAGTGCTTTTCAATGATTTTTTACAATGTATCTCCTCCAAAAAGTTGGCAGAAATCTTTTTAGCAATCCTAATTACACTAGGAATCTTCCCTTCATTCATCTAATAAATTCTAATGTCCACCAATTCCCATACTTTGGTTATTATGAGTTGGTGATAGGATCAACAAGTCTTGTATGGATTAGGAGACTTTATTTAGGAGAACCAATAGCATTTGAAGAGCACAACAACCCAAACTCAGGATATGTAGTGTGTTGGAAAGTTGGCAACTAGGTTAATTTAGTCCTATATTCACTAGGACTCTCGGTTGTTTCACCTTTTTAATCCCCCTACCTGATTTTTTTAGTTGCTATGAACTTTGAGTAGTCTAACCCCAAAAAATCATTGAAAATCACTCAAAATTACATTCATGACTTGTTTCAAACATTTTTCAAGATTAATCATGAAAAAATTGGTCAAAAATTATTGACCATGAGTTTTGAAAAAACATAATTTATTAGGGGAAAAAATCCAACCACGCCAATCTACAAATAATCACAATTTTTTTGTGATTTTTTTTTCAATTATTTAAACATTCAAACACCATCAAACAGTTGGAAGGCATAGTTTTTCAAGCTCTTTGTTAGAGCAGTACAAGGTTGGGTGGCAACCATGTCATCCATTGTAATAATCAAAGTGTAATGTTAGAGGAGCTACATTGTTGAATTTTGGAATAAACTATAAGTAAAATAACATTGATATAAATTAATATATATTTGTTGACAAAGAGGGAAATACATACAATAAAAATAGGTTACAATTGTAAATTAAAACATCTATATTACTAAACATAAAATTTATCTACTACAAAAAAACACATTCACTTATGAGGCTTCTTCCATTGCCTGAGAAGGACACATAATGGATGAACCAACTATAATTTTATGTATAAAAAAGACAAGAATGTAAGGTTGTTTATATACATATAATCATATTAAATTTGAAATTAACATCTAAATCAATACAACCAACTATAAGTTATCTTTATGGTTGTTGTGGGATTCGTTCTCTAAATGATGGTCCCTTAGGATGATCAAGTGTTCTACTATAACATATTGGAAAAGGTGCCACCTCATTCACATTTGGAGTAGACTACAAAAGTAAAATATAATCATAATATAAATTAATATATAAGTACTCAAAAAGTGAAATGCATACAATAAAATGTTAGACATGTATAAAAAACTAATCTATCAAGTCTAGGCCAAATTCAATGGTCGAAAGAGTACCATGATGTAATTTTTAAGCTCCTCCTTTGTCATCAACTATTATCCCACTTATATACATTAGTAATAAAATATTAGTTCTATTAATTTCAAATAAAATATACTATAAAATAAATTAAGTTTTACCTGTAAGAAAGATTCACCCTACTCCTCTTCTTTAACCCTTGATGGTTCGGCTTGTGTTCTTGGAATTGTTTCATCCACTTCAGTTCTAGACCTTGTTGGCTCATCTCATGAAGGTGTTATACAAGGTATATCATACTCAGATGCATTTAGGGGTGGCTTCCTGGTCTCTCCAAGAGGACCAAAACACAAATGGTTGCACATAGTGTAATGATGAGAGACAAATATGTATAGACAAGGTGGGTCCACCAATATCACGTGATCCAATGGGAGCATCAATATCATATATTTGTGCAATTTAACAAGTTCCTATGATCAAACGGCTAGTCAAAGAGTTTATGGAATGAAGGCTATGATTTTTTGTGTCTACAACAATGACTAGGTGTGCTATTAGAGGCAGAGAAGGAATAAGAGGAGGAAAAATAAATGGACCTTACATTTGTTTCATTGCCCCAAGTCTATCTTAAATAGTTCCTCTACCTACTCCTTGGATTTCTCTAAAAAATAGTTGACATAAAGACTTAAAACAAACTTTGCATTTAGTTTATAGATAAAATATAGGAAGATTTTTGTTGGGTGGTTTATCAAAAACCATCCACCAATTATCCCAAAAAGTTTTTTTCATACCCTTATGTGTGCACCATTTGATTGAAAATTTGGGCTTATGTACATCAACATGTGATCCAAGTTTAAGATTGAAAAAATGTTTTACTAACATGGCTTTGGTTATGTTTGATTATTTCACTTGATCATATAACAACACAATAGAGTGTTCTTGCCTCTTGGATTATTGTCATCCCTAGAATGAATTGTGTTGGCTTGTGAGGGTCATAACATGGGAAACAATTCCCTCTAAGGTAGCTATCGTTGAGGGAAATTGAGGTGTCAATGATACATTTCTATAATATTATTCAAATCAGTAATATTTCTATCATTTTTTTTTTCAATTGAAGGAGGGTTTGGAGGAGGGTTTGGTGGGGGGGGGGGTGGTTTGGGTCTTGACCTTCCTTTTCCATTTATACCTATTTTTAATTCTAAACTTAATAATTAACAAATTTAACTAAATCCTAAAATTTAAAAATGAAAACCTAAATCATACTAAGAACCTTGAATAAATTTACATAAAACTAAAAAAATACAAATGATGAAAGAAAACTAACTTACCTCTAGACTATGGTTGATTTTAAACCTAAAAAATTGAATCTCCAAAATGGATATCAATTTCTCTGCCTTAGGTATTTGTTTTGATGTGCTCTTCTCCTCTATAACAAGTCATTTTGGTAGAGGAGAAGATTGTTTTTTTTTTCGTTTTAAGCTTTTGCAAAATAGATATTCATTTGGTAAAGCGTAAATAATTTGTAAAATATATATTGCTTCTTAAAAATGGATATTTGTTCTATACAACATTGTGACCTACATAACATATATCCATTTTTCTCCATTTTTTACCAAAGAAAAACTCAGTTTTTACTCGAACCAAACAAAAAGTCAAATATCCTTTTTTAGATTTTAAATTAGTAAAAACACATTTTTTTTACCCCTATTGTCATTGTTTGGCCCATCATGATCTTGCACCCACCTTTCCTTGTGTTTAAATGCCAACACCTATTATAGGTGGCTGTAGGGATTGATCCCAATGGCTCTTATAAAGGGGGGAAAAGAAACTGTGGTATGGGTAGCCCTCCAACTAGTTAGGTAGCCTCAATACCATTTTTTATTATTATTTAATAACTTTTATAATATATAAAAAATATGAGTTTAACATTGAAATTTTTAATTAATATTTTTTGAAATCGATATTGTAAGTTTCACAATTGGAGTTCTAGGACTTGACTTAAAAAATTTCCCCAAAATCAACTTTGTCTAAAATTGACAAGTTTTCTATGAAAATAGGGAATTTGGGGCCTTTTGGACTAAATGGTAGGGTTTGTTTGGCCTCAAAATTCCCCATTTTTAGTAGCACACTAGATATCTGTAGAAAATATTATAGTTCAAACCTTTGAAAATATGGCCTTCAGAAAGGTTGGGTAGTCTAATTTGATAGTGAGCTTGGAATGTATCTAGGAAGCTCCAATATACCTGTAATTGGCAAGCTTGCACAAGGAATCCCCTCAAAAATATAAATTTATTTTAATATTTTTATTCTCTAGGTCATCATAAGATGCAAGAAAAGAGCACACTTTTCTTTCAAGAAATTATTAGCTCTTAGATTTCCTAAACATTGTCAACCCACAACTCACAAATTCTCTAATACCATGTTAGATTTAGTTGTGAAGCCACCTAAAATCAAAATGACTTAAGGAAAGAAAGATTAGAAATCCAAAGATGAAATAAATTAGCACTCATGTGCACTAATATAACATAGGGGAGAGGTAAATTTTATATATATAGCCAAATTAGGGAAAATAATTTTAAGAGTAATAACTCTCAACTACCCAAAATAGGTGGGATTTTTATCTACTTAGTAAATGCCATATTATTTGGTTGCACCTACTCATATAAATATAAATAAATTATTATGAGAGGTAAGAAATAATCCAAAAGAGGGTGTGAGACTCTACCCAAGGGTAAGTGAAAGCAACAAATGAAACTAATGGATTATGCCACATGTCAATATATTAACCATGTCTAATATAACCTAAGCAAGCTTAATAATATGTGTAGGAAAAATAAATATTCCCTAATATAAGGAAAATAAAAATCCTACATTAACAACCATTAGAATGCAATGATTAATGTGTCAAAATATAATTTATGTGCAAATATAAATTAAGCCACTCAATTAACATCACACAATTACATAAGCCCACAACATGAATAAACTCTAGAATTGCCACTAATTTGAATCTCGGTTTACACAGGGTTGCACATATGACACATCTCATACTCAATTTGAGTGTGATAGGGGATAACGTATACACAAGACCCAATGTGATATATCTCAAATAATTTCCATTGGAGAAATAACCCACACCTGCATACTTAGGTGGGAAATAATGTTGTACCTACACACTCAAGTCACACATCAAGTGTACCATCCACAATCCTACTAAAAATAAATATCTTTTAGCTTGAATTTGCATGAGGCTATCTTCCTCCTCTCAATAAAACTCATTTTTTAATTCCCACCTCCCTCAAAATAGGAAATTTTTTAATCTTGCCTCTTTTGAGAATCCTATCATAATATCCCTTTTTATTGTCCAATCTCCATCATTTAGCCTTCACCTCCAACTAACCCTCACATGACACTTGTCCATTGACTCTTGATTGATAGAACCTCTTTAGTATAATCCATTGATCTTTTGGCAAGATCTTATCCCTCCATATATTTCACCATGAATATATAAATTGGAGCCTTCACCCTTCATTTTTATCAAGTTTTTTACCAATAAGTATATGATACCACTTTTCTGTCACAAAACCCTCACCATTGCAAGGTTATTATGGTTTTTCCATCAAGCAACATGTTAGGAAATATTGCATTCAAACCCAGAATCACAAATCATTTCCCACATAACCCAAAATAGATTAACATGCATACAAGTTTTCCAAATGCAAAGATCAAATAGACAAGCCACAAGATAACACAAGTCTTACCCTGGGAAAACCCTTAAGAGGGAAAAACCCAACCTCCAAAAGCATCCATACTCCATCATATTAATCAACCATAAGCAAATACAAGAGTTACAATGAATACCTCTGAAACATCAAGCCCTCCAATGCACTTTCATGTGTCCAAGCATGAATCCACACATCCCATGCCATGCTTCACAAATGCACTCTTTAGAAAGACTCAATAACCACAGCCAACCTGCTCAGCCTGTTCACTACCCCCAACCTAAAACCACTACATTGTGTTTGCTTTTATAGACACAAGCTCACACAAATACAACTAGTGGTAAGGTAAAACCATGTATCACAAAACCATGTGAATACAAAACCACTGACCCCTTTTCTAATATTGGGTACTAAGCTGTTACAATATTTAATTCCCCAATATTAAAATACTGCCACATGTCTTCTACAAATAGTAATACAATGTTACAATACAATCATTACATGGGACCAAATAATTACCTAGTGTGATTATCCACACCACCAAGGTGCATCACAACTAAATAAATATTTAATTACAATAATAGAATAAAAAAATTTATGCAATGGTGTACAACACCATATCCCAACATTCTCCCACTTGTTGTATACATTGCATAAGGGATCAATGCATGATATACATCATCATAGCCATCCATGAAACCACATGAATCTGTAACATGCTCTCGTGCTCCAACCAAGATACCTGCAATAAGAACAAAGTGACCACCATCTCAAGCAAGAACTCCTCTCATCCTCTAATGTGCCACCTATGGAAGAAAAGGAACATGCCAAGGTGAAGATGCACCAATCCATGAGCACAAGCATCAAATCCAAGTGATAACAAAGGCTCTACCAAGTTTTTGTCAACTATAAAAAACCCACATGATCGGAAATAACATCCATAACACATGCTAATACATCCAACCATCCATACCTCCAAGATATCAATACATCAATAAACTCATGTCAGGAACATATGCAACCTGTAAACTGCAACCAAGCTCCCTGTATAAAACCTGTCAATGAAAAACATACATATCCAGGAACTCCCAATGCATAGGTAATGTCAAAGCATATCAAGTCTACCAATCCACACTATACATCAAGGTGTGATAAGTCAATCAAAACATGAAGTACCAAGAACAATTGCAATGATCCACACATACAACCCAAGAGCTGCATAATCTCTCACAAAATGTTGCCACCATCCTCCCAAAACATGTACATCCAAGGAGAAATCATGAAGAGAGAAACTTGTAAACCATAATGTCCTTCTACCAACACCTCAAAAGTGTACCGCTGTGTCAAGTATGATCTCCTAAACAACCCCAACTGAAAAGCCTCAACAACATCCATAACACTCAATCTCATAGATCAAGTACAACATATAAATCAATGTAACAATGCCAACATGGATGTAAGCCTCTCAAAACAAGAAGATCAAACTCATAGATAACCATCCCCATTAACTAGAAATCAGCCCATAAACCATCTCCTAACAATCCTCATCAAAGAATGATATCATAAAATCAAATGTACAAGGAGATAACCATGCCATAACATCCCTCAAATGAATCCTCCAAAACTAACATAGCTCAAGATCCATATCTATGAAAGATAAAGCATATAAACTCATGCTAAACCATCCTCAAATGAGTATCCATAATCAATCAAAATGAATTAACTCAATCCCATGAGAAACCAAAGCACGAAACATAACACATCTGAAAGATATAATGGGAAAATACCTCTCAATTCATAAGTTGTCGAGTAGACCAAGAGTGGGGAATGAGAATGATCCTCCAGGATAACCAAGCCATCATGACTCACTCCAAGACCAATCTCCTCTATCGGTCCATCATGAACTCACATCCATATCCAGGTGAAGGCTCCCTCGGTCTTCCTGCTAAAACCTCCAAAGAATAACCGTCTCAGGAAAATGTCTCTAATCATAAGAGACCTCCAACCATCACCTACATCTCTAAGTATCCACGAGCACCTGTAACTGATCAATACATGCCAAACTCCAAATGCAACATAACACCATCATGAAGTAATCAAGCAAATGATCAATGTACTCAATACAAAGAGAATCACGCACAATCAATGTCAAAGCTCCAACTGCAGAATCAGGAACCTATCATGATAACATGATCTAACCATCTCCTCCTAGGAGATCACATGCACCATAACATACATCCTGGTCTCAAGAGAACATGTAATATGCCAAACTCTAATCTAGAATCAAGAGTGTACCATGACATCATAACAAACACTCTAACCCAAGAAAACATATCCCCAATCACATGAAGATAACCATACCAATGATGCATCCACATCACTGCCAACAACTCCCACTGAACCGTGATATGAGCTACACATGGCATCATGACAACCATCCTCTCCATGAAGATCATCTAGGTCTACACACACTCAACTGCAATGTCAGTAACATACAAGTAAACCAAGATCTCCAAGCCAAGAAGATACATACAACCGCCATCAAAACATCACAAACCAATCCAACACTGCCAAATCATCACTGTCAACAACTCCCACTGAAAGTGTATAAAAATGAATGTACCAAGCTATCATGACATCGTGATTAAACCACATGCTACAATTCCCATGAACTGACCAATCAAGTACTCAAAACATCCATCTTGTCAATCCCAAAACAACATACCATTGCACAAATGACCACAGATAAGGCCAACTAATGAAATCTGCAACAACAATGAATCAAACCTGGTGGATATAGATAGTCCACATCCGAGTCATCCCACTACAAATGAATGAGTGGCCAAACCACACACATACATAACTCGTAGATCCAATCACTGAAACATGAAAACTCATTATCACATTAGTAACTGCAAACCAAGATATCACAGAAGATAACCAAGTAGACATCAAGACTCAAACACCAAATCAACCACTGATTTGATTTGCCAACCATGTCCACAAAAGAGTAATCATAGTCAAGGAACCAAATAAGCATCAAGAAGATAATACCAATCTCCTAACATCAAACCATATCACCACCAAACACCATACACATGATCATGTCGTTCCAATGCATCAAATGTACCTACATATCCATGACAGCATAACCATAGCCATCATTGTACCTGCACTCAACTATCACCCATACGAGACTCCAAGTCTCAAACCATGTCCAAACCATGTCCTCAAAACCAAAGACAACCTGTGTACCTGTCACTATCAAAGTCCTAACTCTAAAAATCACTTGTAAACCTGTACCAGGAAGCACCAATCTGATAATCAGTAGTAGCATCATAAATAACATATAAAAACATGTACTCCCTCAAGTTTTCGCTTCTTGACTCGTCCAAATGCTCACACAATCACACCCCGAAGCTCAAGCTCCTACAAGCAATCAAACAAGTACCAAAAATTCCCTACACCACAAACTGATAAATAATCTGAACCACTGTGTATTATACTACAAATGCTCTCCAACGCATATTCGAAATCAAAAATCTGATTTCATATGCAAAAGATATGACCAAAACCGTGCAAACGAGAACATTTGACTTTCAAGCTCCAAAAATATATCAAAAAGACAAAATCAGGAAACCAAACCTATACCACAACATAGTGCTCGGAACCAGCTTTCCAACGACTATAAGAAGTTGAAAATCCAACACCGTGAGTGAAAGTTACGCCGGAAACTAAAACTGTCCAATTTCCCCATATGGTCAACATTTGGTGGACCCCACTTCAAAGTAAAAATTAATTTAATTTGTGCAACTTTAAAGTGGCAGATTTCTTCATTAATTTACATCGAAGGCGTATCCACTATGAAATGAGCCAAACTGATTTTTACGCCCTACGGTTGAAGTCATCCTGGAGACGATTGTAATCATCGCAACCATTCAGTTCACTCCTGTGTATTTTCTTCCTTTTATTACACATTGAACAAGAAGATTGTGAGAGCTCGAAAGTAGATTTCATTGTCACCTTCATATGAGGTCAAGACTAGAATGATCTATACGTTTTCACTGTTATTTCAAAATTTGTGCTTTGCATTGATTGCCATCCGAAAAAATCATACCTAACGTCAACCTCCAGCTGGTTATGTGGAATCGAGTTTTACTACACCTATGAATCATACCGAACGTGTCTTGTAAGGATGGTAGGTTCCATGGATAAGCTTAGTAATAAGTTGGGTAGACATTAAGTGCAGAATATAGATTCAGAGAATGTCTTTTCAGTTGTCTTCATGCCAAGTTGATTGAATATTTTGAATGGCGAGAGATTATATGTCTTGTATGGCAATAGATTTATTTAGATTTCCCTCCGTCACAATGTTGTCCCCAAGTAATGAATCATAACTGCATTTATAGTATTAGGTTTAGGATATTTTTACTCCTATTTTCACCATTTTCACAGTGAAATTGTTGAATCGATTGAATGAGATATTTTTACCCCATAAATGCTGCCCATTTTTCACTGCCTCATCTTTTCTATAAATAGAACTTGTAATTGTATGAATTAAAATACCACCAGCTACATTTACGGAGAACAAATTTCTACTGAGTTTGCTAAAAAGAAGGATTGTAGAAGCATGCACTGGAAATTCTATAGCAGTGAGCAATAAATCTGGTATGTTTATTTTCTCTTCTTAATATACTTTCCCCATGAAAACATAAGCGTTTTACTCAGGTTGCATGGATGTTTATCTTTTTGTTCAAATTTCCTATTTTAAAGAATGTCTTTTGTCATAGCTATGATGGTGGATAGATCATTTGTAATATAGGTATGTTGTACAACAAAAACTGTTTGGCTGTTATTGATAAACCGTGGTTGAGTCTGAGATTCAAATTCATAATTTTTCCAACGTCTTCAATTCCAACAGAAGCAAGACTGGTCCATTAGTGGCTTTCCATATGCTGAGTCCAAAGTAAGCCCATCAACATATGAGCGAGCCGCTCATATGGCCACTTGTGTCTAAGAAAACAACCTTCTTGCAGAGTTGTGGGCAACATCTTTTGTCTTCACTAGTGCCACTATAGCTCCGATGCAAACCAGACACATAAATGGTATGTACTTGTAAGCATAAATGGTATGTCTGACAGGAAAACAAAATCTCTCCACAAAACAGTTGCTTGATGCCTCTTCACAATGGGGAGCAGAATGGTGACAGTGACGTTATCAACTAAGAATATTGAAATTATAGTAGCAATCACATTCACTGCACCAGTAATAGCTGAAGAGTAGAGTGAAGCATCATTTTTCAATCATAATGTCTAAAAGATCACAAGCACATAAAACATAATGGCGTTGATACCAATGAACTGTTGAAAGATTTGCAAGAAGATTGTTAGTATAACTTGAGGCATGTTTCTCCGCTTCAGCAAGTATCTGAATGGATGCTTAACTTGTTGTACCGTCAAAATCTGGGACACTTTATTTCATCTTTTTACTGTGTAATTTAGGCAGCCATTCATGCAACAGCTTCAAACGGATTTGTGATAATAGGAAAAGTTTCAAATTTAACTATCAAGATTTCAAAATTAATTTTTAGGAATTAAGGAACAATTAAATTTGTAAGTATATAATTAAATCTAAAATAATATTGATAGAAATTTAATTTTTTAGGATGAATAATATTTTGCAACAATATTTTGAGAAGTAGGGGAAAACTCAGGCCCATGTCAAACAAACATCTTAAAATCTAGAATCTGAAAAATAGAGGCTTCCATTTACTTACATAAGATTCTATTTTTTTTTTCTTTTTATAAAAACCATTGTTCCACAAAAAACAATTCCTCTTACACTTTCACGAGATCCCTTATACCCTCTACATCTAAATATATATAGCATAGAAATGCAATCTAAATAAGTGTCCTACTAATTAGTTCATATTATTGTAATATAAATACAAGTATAGCTCTTACAAATTAGTTAGAGCAATAGTAAAATTGAGATATTAGAATAGAGAATATTTACTTTTGATTTTAAAATACAAATTGGATAAGAAAATTTAGACAATATATTGTTTATAGTGAAAATTTGACATTTGTGATCTATTAGTTTTCTATAAAGTTTTAATTTTAACAATAGTTAATTAGAAGGTGCACTATTGAAAATGAGAATGACATTTTCTATACTTGCATCAAGATTGATGAAGATTAATTACTCTATGCTCAATCTATTTGTGTGTTTTTAAAAATGATATAAAAATAAAGGTTCTTGAAATGATATTTTTTTGCAATTACACTTTTATCCTTTAGATGCATGCAAGATATTGCTTTTGATTTTTTTTTGACAAACCAAATAATTCAAGTTTATATTTAAATGATGGGTTGGAAGATCAAAACAATAATAATTTTTGTGTCTTTTTAATTTAGAAAATTTATAATTACATATTTAAACATTCTCTATTGTCTACATCTAAATAAAAATATCATACAAATGAAACCAAAAAAGTTTCCTACTAACTAGTTCCTATTTTTTTTTAATATAAGTACAAGTATAGTCCTTACAAATTAGTTAGAGCAATAGTAAAATTGAGATATTATAATATAACCAATTTATTCTTAATTTAAAATACAAATTGGGTAAGAAAACTTAGGCAATATATTGTTTATACATGAGTGAAAATTTGGAATTTATGGCCTTTTATTATTTCACCCCCCCCCCCTCTCTCTCTCTCACTCCATCTCTATTTTTCTATATCTAGAATTCTCTTTGTTTTTCTATCTATCTATCTATCTCTTTATCACTCTATCACACCATATACATGTCTCTCTATCCCTCCCTCTCCCTCTTCCTCAATATCTCTCTATCTCTTCCTCTTTATCTCCCTATCTCTTTGTCTTTACCTTTCCCTCTACCTCTATCTCTCTATCTATTTGTCTCCCTCTTCCTCTCTCACTCTATCTTCATCTTTACCCCCCCCTCTCTCTCTCTCTAGACATGTCTCCCTCTCTCTACCCATCCATCTCCCCCTCTTTGTCTCCCTCTCCCTTTCCATAGACCTATATATCTATATCTATTTCCCTTATCTCTTTCTATCTATCTCTCTCATTCTCTCCCTCTCTCAATCTCTATATATTTATCTCTTTCATCTCTATCTATCCCTCTCTCCTCTCTCTTCATCTCTTTGTTATCTCCATACCCTCTCCAACATCTCCATCTCCATCTTTGTCCCTCCCACTCTCTCTCTCTCTTTGACCCCCTCCATCTCTCCCTATCTCCCTCTTCTCTCCCTTTCTCTCTATTGGAAACATAACATGGGCCTATTGGTAATGGAGCCTAATTATTTCTTTGATACATAGAGGTTTTGATTTTGTCTTGTTTGGAACCTTGTAAGTGGGATTTGAAGCAATCACTTCTCCATTGAGAACAATCAACAACCTCATTTGACCCCATAAACCACATAAATGTATGCAAAAAAAACTAGATAATTATTTTTCCCTAATTTACCTTACACACCTCTCCGGCGTACCCATTGCACTAAGAATAGGTTTGGTATTTTAATTTTAATATATATTTTTAGTTAATTTTTATTTTAATAATAATAAATAATTTTCTATAAAGATATATAATGTTTAATTTTATATATTTTGTCCTTTTTATTTATTTAATTTATATCTTCTTTTTTTGATAGCTCTTTTTTAAACTATAAACGTACATTTTCTACACATATTCTATATATTATGAATTGAATTTGTACATTTTATGCAAATGTAATCCATTATTGTATTTAACATAATGACATTAGTTAACATTAACTGGTTTTTTAAAATTTACTACATCCAGGAATGGCACTCCCCAGTCAGCATACCGATATAATTGAAATATCAGATAGTGACAGCTCCCCTAAAATTCCAATTGGTTCACCTCTTTCAACCAATTGGGACAGATCTTCTACAAATGTTGTGGATCTATCTAATGAAATCCATGTCAATTGTTTTGACAATTTGAACACAATTCAAACAATTGTCATAAATGTACATACTGTCAATGCCTTCGAAGTTCAAGCAATGGAAGCGACACTTCAAGAGTTCCATGAAATGTGTGACAAACTTGCATCATTTTGTACTTTTTTGAGAGAGATGCATGCTGATGAGGTTTACGAAATGGGCGGTGCTCCGTACATAAAACGTGCCTTCCAAAACTATATAGATCGTGCATGAAAAACTTGTATTCTTCAAATATGTATATAGATCACTTTTATAATGCACGTACAAGTATTCAAAACTATGACTAGTGTCCTACCTTTTTGCATGAAGCTCCTACAATAGGCCTTACTTTCCTAGTGAAATGAACAAGGTTGTGTTCCTCATAGTAAAACTACATTCCTTAAGTTCCTGAAAGGTTGTTTACTATGTAAATCAGATACTATATTTAATAGAATCTATGTCATCTAATAACCATAGATATATCATTTTTTGTACATAATGTGATACATATGCAATAGTATTCATACTTATCTCTCATGATTTGGCATGTACACTTTATTAATTTTTATTTCAATATATGACATAAAAGACCACATTTGTAACATTCCTTAAGTGTTACTTTCCTAGTGCAACGAACAAGGCTATGTTCCTCGTAGTAAAAATACATTCCTTAAGTTCCTAAAAGATTGTTTATTATGTAAATCAGATACTATATTTAATAGAATCTATGTCATCTAATAACCATAGATAAATCATTTTTTGTACATGATGTAATACATATGCAATAGTATTCATTGTTTTCTATCATGGTTTGGCATGTACAATTTATTACATTTTACTACAGTATATGACATAAAATACCACATTTGTAACATTCTTAAATTGTCTACCCATAATTGTTATTATGAAGTACAAAACAAGATATAAACAAACTATGTTTTCCTTTGAAGATTTCAAATCTTTATCAAATATGTTAACTTTGTATTCCAATTTCATATAAAAAAAAATACACCACTTATTTACTCCAAACTTGAAGCCTTTGCAATTTTAGAATATAATTTTTATTTGCATACAAAATGGCACTTATTTTGGACTGATTTTCTCAAGTGCTTCGTTATCCACTTTGCTTATGCTCACCACATTTTGTACTCCTTATATCCACAGGAACAATTATATTTCAAATCTTCCAATCCTTGTGACTACTACATATAGAGGTGCTATCTATAGGTATGTTTCAAACTCAATGTCTTTGAAAATTTTCATTATTTAAATTGTATTGCATACTCTACATGCACCTTTTAAAACTTTGTCTTCCTACAATTTTGTCCACCTGCTTAATAGAAACTGCATTTATTAGTCATCAGTATTGCAAGTTTCCTTCTTACCATATTTTCTACAATTATACATTTACAATTCTTTACGATACAAATTTATTGGAAAATTTTCCTTCATAATAAGTTGATTTTTTTTTGTAGTTCTACAAAAGAAGAAAACGATCACAAAAAATATTCTTGTACTTTTTCAAAAACACCAATAGCATTTTCCAAAATTGTACAAACTTACATTCTATTTTCCACAAATTTCCCTCTTTTTTGGCCAATTTACATTATCTGCATTCACAAATTTGCATTTTCCAATTTGGTTCCAAACTTATTGCTAACAAAATTCAAATTTTCAAAAACCTAATTATCATATTTCAAAATACTGGCAGGCGCATTTAGTACACTAAGTACAAAAAAAATGATGGCAACATTGACTACAAATGCCATTGCAGATATTCTTGCAGGCATCTTTGGTTTGACCCCTATTTTGCAAGTTGCATCCATCAACTCCATTCAACAGGCTCAGTCTAACCTTCTCCAATACCGTGTTGAGCTTTCAGATGGTTTGCATACCCATCATGCTTTACTTCCTACCCAATTCAATGATCTTGTATTGGAGGAGGCTCTAGTAAAAGGTTTTATTGTCCTACTTAAACAATATAACTCAAATCTATGTTCCACAAGTTTACGTACGTCAACATACTTCCATAAACTTTTCCTTCTTTAAATTTTCCCCCTGCATTCTCTTACTAAATGTTTCACTTTCCAAAATTGCAGGGCTATCATTATTGAAAACTTTGAATTAATTTCAAAGAATGCACCAATTTTTGGTACTCCAACTCCTCTCCTGCAATCTAGAAGCTCCCTCCCATCAAGTGGCACTCTAGCCCCAGTGGGATCCTCTCAATCTACAAATGATTCATTTGAAGAAGATGTTGAGCCTCAAAGTCAGAAGAGTATATCCCCTTTTAATCCAATTCCCATAAAAATGTTAACCCCCAACCATAAGTATTGGACCATTGAGGGTCAAGCCTTGATGAAATCATCAATTCACGAATATAAAAATGTTGGACATGATGGAAAAGTTTTTGGTTTTGATTTCGTAGACATAGCAGGCTCTGAAATTCATATTTCTTGTTTCAAAAAACAAGTTGGAGACTTTTACCATGCTATTAACTCTAATAATCTTTATGTCATCTCCAATGGACGCATCAAAGTTGCAAACACAAAATATAGTAGCTCCACACATCCATACGAAATAATTCTACATAGCTCATCAACTGTCATTGCATCCACATCGTTGAACTCTACAATACCTACACATACTTTCCACTTTAAAAGTATCCAATCATTGTCCTCATTTCCAATCAATTCTCTTGTCGATGTCATTGGAATACTTGTAGCTATCTCCCCTACATCAACTATTCGTAAAAGAGATGGTATAGAGACAATTAAATGCATTGCTACAATTGTTGATATGTCAGTTTGTACCATAGATGTTACACTTTGGGGTCATCATTGCTATATTGATGGGATACAAATTTCTGATATGCCTGTCCAACCAAATCCTTATGTAATTTTTATTAAATTGGGACGTATTACCACATGGTGTTAGAGAGGTCTTGACACTATATTCCCAACTAAAGTTCAAATTAACCCAAATTTGGAAGAGACCTCAGCCTTACAAACATGGTATGCCACTACAGATATTGCCAAGCCCTTTACTTCCTTGTCAAAAAAACAACTTTCTTCCATACAGTTTGCCAATCTAGTCAATATCTCATCTCTAAAAGATAAAAACATGCTTGAAAAGAAAAAAGTATGCATAAAGGCCTCCATTTCAAATCTGGACCTTGACACCTTCTATTACCTTTCATGTCCTCTATTGGTGGACAATAAAAAGTGTAAAAAAAAGGTTTTGCAAACTTCCCCTACTACATTTCATTGCCCAAAGTGTTGTAAATATCTCCTTAAATGTGACTTTAGCTACATGCTCAAAATGGACTTGAAAGATGCAAGTGGTGAACTCCTCAAAGTTACTGCATTTGAAGGTCCAACAAATTCATTAATTGGTGTTACCGCAAAGGATTTTCAGCTACTACTTGTTGAACCAAATACTGCTAAAGACATTTTGGACCATATTATTTGTAGCCAATTTTACATTGATTTGAGCATCCAAGTGATTCCCTTTGGTGGACAAGAAACACAAAGCATTGTTATTATTGCCATAAAGCAAATTTAAATGTTGCACTTCTCTCTTCTTAGCAATATTGTAAACACCACGTACCCATATATGTAAAGTTTATCAGCATATGAAAAAGAGTTTTATTTTGTTATCAAAAACATTGCATAGTCACACATATACAAATATTTTCCTACATTTTCCTTCCTTGTTGCATTGATCATGGTCTTTCTCAAATTTAAATGAAGAAAACATATTTATATTAACACTGTCCATATTTTTTAACAGCTTTATGTACATTAAAATTTCTATGTACAAATTTGTATATATGTATCCTTTATATTCTACTTATTATCTCTCACAATTCTATTTCATTCATTTTACCATCAGCATTTGCTATTATGGAGGCAGAAAATGAAAGATTGCAACAAATACACTCTCACTAAAATGCACTGAAATGAAAACAATACCATGCAAAGAAAGATGATATTAACAAACAAAGACGTGAGGTCAATCAAACTCTTGTTTCTAGAGCCTTGACATCTACATTCTCTGCACCTCTTACTGTACCCATCCTACAAAGTATTGCACCAACCCCACAAAATATAGTTCATCCTTCCCCAGATATTGAAATGCACCCTTTGCCACTTTTCTCCCAGGAGTATTTCTCTGCTAGAAATAACTTCTGATCAAAGTTAGATATCCTGCCAAATATATCAACTTGTATGGTTTGCATGGAGAGATATCCAAGAATGAAAACAAGGCAAACAAATGGACTCACAACTTGTTCTAGATGCATATTCGAAAAGAATGACCATCGGTTCTCAAAGTGGAACAACATGGACCTTGGTGAGCAACCTGTATGTTTACAAATTCTATCCCAAATTGAGGAAATACTAATAGCAAGAGTTAGCCCAATACTTCAAGTTACCTATGCAAGGGGGGGCAACTAAAATATAGTGGCCACACTATCAGCTTTCCGCAAGATATATTTGCAATTGCATCCTATTTTCCTAGGCATATTACTGACCTTGATATTCTAATAGTAAACAGGGAAAATATCGACCAAAAACCATATAGCTTCCTTGTGAGTAGAGGTCATGTCCACGAGGCACTTAAATATAAGATATGCAATGACCCATACTACAAGGATGTCCAAATAGATGAGCTTGCATTATCAAATTTTCCAGAGTGTTCTACTGATGTCTCAAACCTTATTTTTGCAACATCTTCAAATGCTACTACCACAGATGCAAACTTCAATGAAACAAGCAACATCAAATATGGCCCTACTGAACACAACTTGTTGCTGACAACATCCTTTGCGGTGAATCTCCCACATGCACGTACAGAGGTCGAAGAGGTGCAATCTTTGCTACAACTAGGTGTAGGACGACCAACACCAACCATTGCATGGCCGCCCATTTCTCCAACTCCTATAAATGAATACACCACTGAAGGATTATTTGCTATGGCATTCCCCACATTGTTTCCAAATGGAAAATTTGCATTCAAGCAACAACGTATCAAAGAAATTAAACTACATGAATATTCTCTCCACCTTATAAGATACCATGATCAGTGGTTTGGGAAACACCCTCGGTTTAGGTATTTCATTCTAAATATCATTATGCGCCACTGTAGCCAAGCAACCTCCTCTGTATTTGTCAACAAAAATATTGAAGGTCGTCTTCCCTCAACAATCTATGACTTGCGCCAACGATTAAAGGACATGCCAGATGACAAACTTGTAGATCAGCTCATGCACTTTAGTTCGACCATTCGTGGAACGCGTCCATTTTGGAGCCAACATCGAGGGGAACTATCAGACATGATCATTCAATTGGTTTCCTGTCACTGTTCTTCACACTGAGTGTTGCAGATACTAAATGGCTAGACTTGCATGCCATAATGCCAACCAAGCCTCCTACAAATCCTTCCATGGCTTCTAAATGGAGGATCCATAACATTGTACAAAATCCACACCTAACAGCTATCTACATGCACCACAGGTTTACTGCATTTCGGGAAGTGGTTTTGGAAAAACTTCTTGGTGCAACTAAATATTGGTATAGGTAAACCCTTTCTTTCTCAATCTTCAAAATACACGCATACTTTAATTGTTTACTATAACTCATCACTTCACTTTTAAAAATAGACTCTTAAATTAATAGTTTTCTAAATATCATGTTTTCATAGGTATGAATGGCAACACAGAGGATCCACACACATTCATGGTTTTCTATGGCTTGCACAAGCTCCTGATATTGGTAGATTAGACTGGGATAACATTCAATCTGTACAAAATGCACTTGACTACATAGATAGATACGTCTCCGCTTGGAATCCACATAGCCTCCAATTGAGAGGCCAAACAATTCAGCGCTCTATTCTTGATGATCCATGCTTTCTAGACACAACAAGGATATTGTCATGTGAGCCCTCAACAGACTATTGTGAATTAGTCAATCATGTTGAACAACACACAAAGTGTAATTTTCTAACATGCCTCAGAAAGAAAGGGCCTGCTATTGTATGTCGCTACAAAGCACCATGGTCCATGCAAGATAAGTCAACTCTTTCAAATGATGAGACCGGTCATCCTAAGCATACACCGGCTCGTAATGATGATCGGTTGAACCTTCACAACCCATCTATTCTATCTATCTAGAGAGCTAATGTAGATTGCCAACCTGTATTATCAATTGTTGTTGTCCTCAAATATATTGCAAAATATGTCATAAAAGCTAAGCACAAATCAGAATCATACCATACCATGCTATCTCACATCTCCACAAACTTAGAGTCAGAATTTCCAGCCCCAATTGATTTTCATAAATTGCTTACTGATAGCCTAGTGGATCGTGATATTAGTGCCCAAGAAACTTGCCACCTTCTACTAAAATTACCCCTCTCCATATCTAGTAGAGCATTTGTGTCTTTAAATGTTAACCACCATAAATTTCAACGTGTCTCAATCTCACCCACATCATTTACCACAGCACCTACGTACATTGATGCATACATGGCCCGCCCAATTCATCTAGACGCAATGCCACTCATTGAAGTAACCCAAAAGTGGACCTTTAGAGCTTCCCGAAAAAATGAACAATGGATGCAATGCCCTCATAAAGCAATTGTTCGCGTCTCACCTAGGTTCACTACCATCCCTACAAGAGATGACAAAACCTTTCATGAATTTTGTTGGAGTGAACTTATTTTATACCACCCCTTTCGCAACATTGACATTGATTTTGGGTCCTCTGCACATCATATTATATCACAATGGGAGAGGTTTTCTTCTACATACAGGGCATGGCATGTACATCGCACACTTCCAACTCCAACAGAAGCATCAGATGCAAGCAGCAACTCAAGCATTGACCATTCCTTACAAATCCATAGCCTAGAAGAGTGGTAGGTTCTCTCAATTTTGCACCCAAACCTTCCAATACAACTTGATGCACTAAACATGCTTGGTCGCCGTGAAATTGACATTCACCATGACTGGAAACAATCCAACCTGACCCCAATACAAATACATTTTGCTACTACTTTCATAGACTCTAATAGACCAACCTTTCAAGTGCCCATGCTCTCCATGAACAACACCATACTACTTTCTCTACTCAGCAACAAAAAGCATTTGATATAATTTGCTCCCACTTAAGCACACTTCCATTGCAACCACCGCTCAAGCTAATTGTTCAAGGAATTGCAGGAACTGGAAAGTCACATCTCATTAAACAAATAAGGCATGCCCTCATGATCTCAGCTCCAATTCACCAAACACCATTACTACTTCTTGCACCTACAGGTGTTGCAGCATTCAATATTCAAGCATCAGCAATCCATTTTGCTCTTCGTATTACAATCAAAGAAATGGCCTCCCTACATGGGAAAACACTTGCAACCTTCCAAGAGAGTATGTACTTTATAAGGTACATTTTAATTGATGAGATGAGCTTCATTGGTCCCAAGTTGCTAGAACGAATTGACATGCGACTACGAGAGGCATTCCCCAGCCACAACCACTTGCCCTTTGGAAGGCATTCAATCATACTCTTTGGTGACTTGGGCCAACTTCCACCAGTTAAATATATCCCCATGTATGCTTCTACCTACTATGGTGGGACTCTATGGCAAAGCTTCACAACAGTGGTAGCTTTGACAAGAATATTTCGACAACTTGGCACTGATCCTTCCCAAATTGCATTTCGTACACTTCTCCACAATCTACGTAATGCAAATCCTACAAAAGAAGACTGGAAAATTCTAATGTCATGATCAAGTTCCTCGCTCAATTCTACAGAAAACTCTGCTTTCTTTTATGGCATGCATCTTTTTGCAATAAATGAATTAGTCTCACTACACAACAAACGTATGTTGTTGTCTTTGGCAACACCTATTGCACATTCCATTGCAGAGCAACTAACAGGGTCAACATACATAAATCCTGATGAAGAACAACTTCAAGCTCAAACTTTCTTATCTATTGGCCAGGAGGTCAAGTTATGTTCAAATATTTGGGTTGACACAGGACTCGTGAATGGTGCACTTAGTCAGGTAAAAGCTATTGTATACAGTGAAGGTGACAAACCACCTCAACTACCATTATTTGTTGTTGTTCATTTCAAGAATTACCCTGGACCACCTTGGGACCATATCAATCTGACATATGTCCCAATAACACCACTCAGCCGAGGACTTCACCGTCAAATTCCGCTTAAAATGGCTTGGGCATTGACAATACACAAATCACAAGGACTTACACTTCCAAGGGCCACAGTGGACATTGGCAACATAGATCGACAAGGACTGACATTTACAGCTATTTCCAGAGTTCTTGATCTACAAAGCCTTCGCATCCACCCAACCTTCTCATTCCAATGATATGCACGCATTCAACAAAGCCCATATGTTGCTCGCAGAATAAATGAAGAGATTCGTTTGCAAGCATTGTCAAATTCAAACAACTAATACAATTAAAGGGAATCTCAACTACTACAAGTATGCCACTTTGTTATTTACTACACTACCAACTATTACTACTCTTACTATATTCAAACTTTTATTTGTCTTCTTCCTTACCTACACACTCCTCCAATTGCTCATTTACAGAAGTGAAGATATTTACAAACCTTTACAACCCATCAGTTCCTTTACATCTAGTCTATGCCTAACATTTTGGTGGATGCAATGATGCGTGATTCTAATTTATATGAATCTTTTACTTTTTTTGGAATTGTAGTAGTATGTATCTAAATTATATAACTCTTTTACTTTTTTTGGAAAAGGGGTCTTCTAATATTCTTTGATTAGATTTGACAACCGTACTAAAATATTATTTTCTTTCAAAAAAATTGACATCATAAATGTAACATGCCCTCCTTTGCATTTATAGTTAATTTATCATTTCAAAATTATTGAAGGAAATGCTTATGAAATTTAACAAATATGCAGTACCGTGAGAACAAATCACCAGCTTCTAGGAGTCCCCACTCAACAAACAAAAATAATCTACAAAGCAAGGCCATGACTTCCACACCTCTTGATATCAAAGAGTTTCCCAACTCCTATGTCTTCATAATAGACATGCTAGGCCTTAAAAACAATGGCATAAAGGTATTTCCCTTCTAAAGCTATCAAATCCTCATTTTCTCTACAATTCGGGAATGAAACAGATTGAAAACACATTGCCAACTTTTGCAGTAACAAATCTGATGCTTTTTCTTTGACCACATGCAGGTTCATCTAGAGGATGACAATGTAATGACAATAAGTGGAGAACAAACAAGGGAAAAGGAGGACAATGCAAAATTCATCTGTATGGAGCTCATGGTCAGCAAATTTATACGTAAATTTACCTTGCCTGACAACTGCAATATAGAGGCCACTTCTACCAGCTGCCAAGATGGAGTATTGACAGTTACCATTCCAAAGCTTCCACCTCCACAACCCAACAAACCAGTGACTTTTCAAATTAAAGTTACTTAGCCACCAACCATTCCAAAATATGTTTTTTCGTTTCCACTATATAAATAAATCAACCATATAAATACAGCTACTGTGCTTGTTACAAAATAAGTACAATGTGTACTATTTACAAAGTGTTTTAAAACTATAAATACAACATATGTCATCATTATGCATTTTATACTAAAAAATACATGGACTTAGCAATGGACAACATGTGTATGGTTCAAATTTCAATGTAATGATGACTAAATTTGATCCTTTATGTAAAAGAAAATCCATTTCTTTTTTCCAATGTCTTGTTTTAATACGTTACAAACAAATTCTTATGTTACAACTAATATGATACACATATGCACCAACTTAAGAGTTACAGATCAAAAGCTAAAGTCAACAACAATATCCTTTCATAAAAATCATAAATTATTATCTATTCCAACCAAAAATTCGGCGTACCCAATTGCACACTAGAAGTGCAATCGCTAGTATTTAATATTTTAGACTTTTCAAAAAGTATGAAGGGGGCGGTAGGATTTAAAAGGTTTAAGTTAAAAAAAATTAAATATAGAAAGGCTCCCCATTTAAGACTTAACCCATCGGCCATCATTTCAATTTTCATTTATTTCAATACTCAATCTTCAAAAAGGCCGAAAAATTAACAAACGCATTGAAAACGTACTACGGGCTGAGACAAGAAAGTACGCCAGACTGTGTCACAGGGTACGGGGTCTGCGGACTCCATCCTCAATGCGATCTTTTTTTTAAAAAATTTATTTCAATAAGATTTTTCTAACATTTTTGTTTTTTATATTTGCAGGGATTTTAAGAAGATTTTTCACCCGACCCTAAAAATTTTTCTGTGAAATTATTAGACGGGATTTTAATTATTTTATTTTTCTGCACATGCAAAATGAACTTTTTGCTAAATTTTTTTGCCTTTTTTTCAACTTTTCCAAAGAAGGTCGAATTTTATGTCAAAATTCGTCTCTCAGCCAGCCTGAATCCAACCGTAAGGTCCGTTTTGTTCCAGAAGGTTATTTGTGGAATTTCCCCAACAAAACCCTCACATGCAAACTCAAACCAAGAAACCCTTTTTCACCCAACATTGGAAAACTTTAGATCTGCAATAAACCCAACAAATCTTGATAACCCAAAAGCCCAAATCTGCATAAAAACACCTGCAACATGTGTTTCATATCTTGTAATTCCTCAGATCCTACATGCATGTCCATGGCTTCAACATTGCAAAAAACTCTCAAACCAGGGTTATAATAAAAATTCTTCAACCATAAAAGCTCTGATACCACTTGTTAGGAAATATTGCATTCAAACCCAGAATCACAAATCATTTCCCACATAACCCAAAAGAGATTAACATGCATACAAGTTTTCCAAATGCAAAGATCAAATAGACAAGCCACAAGATAACACAAGACTTACCCTGGGAAAACCCTTAAGAGGGAAAAACCTACCCTCCAAAAGCATCCATACTCCATCATATTAATCAACCATAAGCAAATACAAGAGTTACAATGAATACCTCTGAAACATCAAGCCCTCCAATGCTCTTTCATGTGTCCAAGCATGAATCCACACATCCCATGCCATGCTTCACAAATGCACTCTTCAGAAAGACTCAATAACCACAGCCAACTTGCTCAGCCTGTTCACCGCCCCCAACCTAAAACCACTACATTGTGTTTGCTTTTATAGACACAAGCTCACACAAATACAACTGGTGGTAAGGTAAAACCATGTATCACAAAACCATGTGAATACAAAACCACTGACCCCTTTTCTAATATTGGGTACTAAGCTGTTACAATATTTAATTCCCCAATATTAAAATACTGCCACATGTCTTCTACAAATAGTAATACAATGTTACAATACAATCATTACATGGGACCAAATAATTACCTAGTGTGATTATCTACACCACCAAGGTGCGTCACAACTAAATAAATATTTAATTACAATAATAAAATAAAAAAATTTATGCAATGGTGTACAACACCATATCCCAACACAACACACATCCTACTATGCTATAATCAAGAGCATATCAAGCAAAGCTACCTAGTGCATTCTACTTCTTGAGCTCAATCAAGGAGAAAGAATATGATTTGAGGTAAAATATAGGTTTCATCTTTGTATTGGTTTCAATTTATTCATTTTACTTGTCTTCATTTTGGCATGTCCAATGGGACTCACATCCTTGTTACAAATAATTTTTGTTTGAGTTTTTCTAATGTTTTGGATAGGTTTCTAGAATGATGCTTTTGATTGTGGTTTGATGGTTGTGTTTTATATTGAAACTTTCTCCATAGGATGGTGCTTATGATCTTGATTTGACATTTTTTTTTCTTTGCATTTAATTTTAGGGTTTTAGCTTACTAGATCTTGTTTGTAGGGTTTTTATCCATTACTAGGGTTTCTTTTTAGTTGTAACTCTGTGTGTTGTAATTTTTTTATCCTTCTCCTTACAAGTGATAGTACTCAAATCTAGAACCATTCATGTGCCTCAATTTTTGTTCTTACACTTCTTTCATGGCACTTGCACCTCTATTGTCGTGACTGTACCTCTATTGTTGTGCCTACATTTGTCATTGGTTCTATGTTTTGTCATGGTTACACTTGTACCTCTGTCATCACAACTATGTTTTAGTCATTACTTATGTACCTCTATCGTTGTTCTTGCACTTTTGAGGTAAAAATACCCATCTTTTTGTTAAAACTATTTTGAAGCTTATGCTTTATAGAGTTGCTCTTACACATTTTGGCACCTATTATCTATGTATCTATGCTTATGCTTTTTTAGGGATTTTGAGTTTGGATTTTAGTTTTCTGCTAATTTAATTATTTGATTTTGGAACTAAGTGGTGTAGCTTTTTGTTGGTCAAAGTGAAAAATAAATAAAACTACTAACAATTTACTCACAGATTTGTTGGTCTATTATTTTTAATTTGAACTAATTTAGGCACTAAAGTTAGTTTAAAAATTTGATGAACTTTATTTGACGTGTTTGTACAATTGTTTAG
Organism: Sequoia sempervirens; assembly: GCA_007258455.2. Classification (NCBI taxonomy): domain Eukaryota; kingdom Viridiplantae; phylum Streptophyta; class Pinopsida; order Cupressales; family Cupressaceae; genus Sequoia; species Sequoia sempervirens. The sequence continues at coordinate 8,822 of VDFB02293211.1, read as the reverse complement.
ACATGTGATATCTTCTTGTACTTAATGTGATCTTGGTGATCAAAAGTCTCACAATTCCTTTTTGTGTTTTATATTAGATCCTAAGGCATGCTAGTTTTATGTGTATTCTCTACCCTCGATCCTTGCGCAAGCTTAGGGATAAAAAACACCTATTACTGACCTTTCCCTTTAGGAGGAATGCTAGGGGATTTCATCACCCCAAGGGACAACCTCAACCACGTGTTTTAGTGGGGTTCTTTCATTGGAGTTTAGTTGTTTCAAAGAAATTGTTCTCTAGTTGAACATGAACAATCAAATCAATACATAAAACTATCATATTATCCACTATTTATTAACCTAAGAGGAGATTACCATGAATCCTTTGATTTTTGCTAATTTTGTTATTGTTGTTGGATTATCCAAAGGCCTTTCTTCTATTGGACCTGGCATTGGTCAAGGAACTGCTACGAGAGAAGTTGTTGAAGGTATTACGAGACAACTAGAAGCAGAGGGTAAAATATGAGGTACCTTACTACTAAGTTTAGCTTTTATGGAAGCTTTAACTATTTATGGATTAGTTGTAGCTCTAGCACTTTTATTTTCTAATCTGTTTGTTTGATCTCGGAGACCAAAATGTGTACCCTTCAAGATTTTAAATAACCCCCTCCATTAATTTTCTTGTTTATCCAATAGGGGAGGGGATAATCCAAAATAATGGACTTATACTTCACTTTTTTCGATCAAAAAGATTTGTGACACTCGGAGAAGTAGATAGATCTAACAATTTTATTTTTTTTCATAATTGTATCCTTATTTTTCGTTATGCAGAACCTGGGACTTAGTACTTAAAATCTACTTATCCGGACTTTGAATAATAGTAGAATTGAGTTAGAGAAAAAACTTTGTAAAAGTATCCTTATCTATGAGAGGAGAGCATATGAAAAATGTAATTGATTCTTTCATTTCCCTAATTTATTTACCCTTCGTTGAGTGTTTCGTATTAAATACCAATATTTTAGAAACAAATATAATAAATATTAGTGTGGTGCTTGGTGTACTGATCTATTTCGAAAAGGGAGTGTGTGCAAGTTGTATATTTGAATAATCTACTTGGATCCAACCAACTGCACTTTGTAGATAAAAAAGTGCATGATCTCAATGAATTACTTCTAAAAGGGAAAAAGAAATATGGAAGAACTATATAATTTTGTAATTGATTGGGAAATTTTCTTACCAATACCAACCAACTAGAGAAAATCTTTAGAATGGTTAAAGCTAAAATACTTGAAGTCCAAGCACAACTGGGTACTCTTTCCACTGTTGTGTTAATATGAGATGGGTTCAAAGGCATAGTTGGAGGTTCATCCAATATATAGCATTCATATCAATGTAATTATTCAATATATCTACTGAAATATAGTCCTAATCTCCCATCCAATTTTTTTTGGTTTAAATGCAAAACCGATGACCTACACAGAAGCAAATTTATTCAAGAAAAAGTAAAGAGGAAATATGAATGAAGAGAAGATTTTCAGAACTCTTCCTGATGCTTACAATGAGAAGGTGAGTGTTATTGAGTAGACTATAGATTATAAGAATTGTACTAAGTATTTTCTATTAGGATTTTTGACATCTTATGAGATGAGGAAGCCAAGTCTAAGAAATGGAGGCAAAACAGAGACTGCTTTTAAAGCTACAAAAACTAAAAATTTGGATGAAGAAAACTTTGATGAAATAGAAGCTAACTTTGTAAGAAGAATGAGAAAAGGCTCTAGTAAGTATGAAGGTAAGTTTCCCTTTAAGTGCTTTAGTTTTGGAGAAATAGATCATCATGATGTAAAGTGTCCGGAAAGAGCTAAAAGGAATAAGCAAAGATATGAGAAAGAATAGAAAGGAAAGAAGATTAACAAAGCTTACTATGTGAATGAGAATGCTAGTATTTTAGATGAATATTTAGAATATGAAGATCCAGATGACAATGAATGCTTGTTCTTGGTGATTAAGGATGAAACTACTTCTACCAATTCAGAAAAAATAGGTAAAGGAAAGTCCTTCAAAGAAGGAGAAGGAGAAAAATGAAGGTACGGTTATCTCTGCCCTACATGCTAAACAAGAAAAGAATTTTTGGGTAGTTTATAGTGGTTGCTCACATCACATGATTGGTGATAATAGTAAGTTTGTAAAGCTTGAGAAATATGATGGAGGTTTGGTTATGTTTGGATATGATATTGGTGCTAAAATATGTGGGATAGGTTCAGTAAGTTTTGATAGCAAGTATCATACTGATGATGTTTACTATGTTAAGGGTTTAAGGCATAATTTGTTGAGAATTGGTCAGATGTGTAGAAAAGGATATGATCTTTTGTTTAAGGATGAGAAATGTGAGATCCAGAAAGGATCTAGAACATTGATTGCTACAGGAAAGAAATCTAAAGGGAATATTTATCAACTTAAGGGTGTTGATGGATGATGCCTTATGACTCAGATAAATGACAGTTGGTTATGGCATAGGAGAATGTGTCACATGAATTTTGATAACTTAGCAAGGATTAGTGTTGTTCATGTCGTGAGATATTTACCAAGAATTACAAAGCCTTTTAATGCTATTTGCAAGAATTGTTAGTTTAGGAAGCAAGCAAGAAATCATTATAGATCAAGAGAACAATCTGCTACTGGATTACTGGATTTAGTTCATACAAATCTCTGTGGTCCTATGAGAGTGTGAATTCTACTTGGTGAAAGGTACTTTATGATTTTAATTGATGATTATTCTAGATATACATGGGTTATATTTCTTAGAGATAAATTAGATGCATTAGATAGATTCAAGGCATTCGAGGCTATGGTTGAAAATGAAGTGAATTTAAAGATAAAATTCTTAAGATAAAACAAAGGTGGAGAATTCACCACCCATGAGTTCAATATGTTTTGTGAAGTGCATGGAATAAAGAGATAGTTATCTACTCTGAGAACTCCTCAGTAGAATGAAGTCGTTGAAAGGAAAAATAGAACAATTCAAGAGGTTGCTAGGTCAATGATCACTGAAGTCGAATTGTCGAAATTTTACTAGAAAGAAGCTATCGATACTTCTATAAATTTTCCCAATCGAGTTCAAGCAAGAGAAAATAGTACAAAGACTCCCTATGAGCTATGACACAGAAGAATTCCTACAGTTAAATATTTCAAGGTATTCGGAAGAAAATGCTATATCAAAAGAGATGAAGAAACTTTGAGAAAGTTTGATGCAAGAAGTGATGAAGGAATATTTATTGGATACTCTACCAAAAGCAAAGAATACATATGTTTCAATAAAAGACTAAGAAATATTGTAGAGAGATCGAATGTGAAGGTTGATGAGACAGTGAAGAATTCTATTGATGGATATGTGTTTGATGAACATGACTATGCAAGAATAGAAGAAATCATGGAAGAATAGGATAAAGATGAGCAAAAAAAGTTGGATGAATAGAATGAAAGAGAAGAAGATGCTCCAATGATGTCCCCTAGGACACCGAAATATGTACAGAGGAATCATTCAAAAAATAAAATTATTGGAGACAAGACAAAAGGTGTGTTAAATAGAAGCAAAGTTGTTGCTGAAATAAATTTGTGTTTATTCTTTGAGATTGAGCTGAAGGCAGTAAGTAAAGCCTGTAAAGATGAATGTTGGAAGGAAGCAATGAAAGAAGAAATTTTTCAGATTGAGAAGAGTCAAACTTGGGAATTGGTTCTAAGACCGGAAAACAAAAATATCATTGGATCAAAATGGGTATTCAGAAATAAGTTGAATGACAGACAATAATTTGTACTTTAAGATTGAAAATGATGAAATATTGATTGTAGTTGTATATGTTGATGACATTATATTTGGAGGAAATGAGAAGATGTGCAAGATGTTTGCGGAAGAAATGTAGAAAGAATTTAAAATGTCTATGTTTGGGGAGATGAATTTTTTTCTTGGGCTACAAATTAATCAAACAAAGAAAGGAATTTCCATTTCACAGTTGAAGAATGTGAGGAGATTTTGAAGAAGTTTGAGATGGATGGTTCCAAACCAGTAAGTACCCCTATGGTGATTGGTTGAAAATTGGATAAAGATGATGATTCACCTAAGGCTGATCAAAGAAAGTATAGATCTCTGATTGGTGGACTACTATATTTGACTGCTACTAGACCAAATATTATGCATGGGATCTATCGTATGGCTAGATTTCCAGAAGATCCGAAGGAAACACATGTTGCAATTAAAAGAATATTCAGATATTTGAATGGGACTCTGGATTATGGATTATGGTATCCTAAATATAATGACTTTACACCTAATGCATATACAGATGCAGATTGGGTTGGATGTGTAGATTACAAAAAGAGTACAAGTGGTGGTACATTCTTTCTTGGATGAAGATTGGTGGCATGGTTGAGTAAAAAGCAAGATTTAGTCTCTTTTTCTACTATTGAAGTTGAGTATATTATTGTTGCATCTTGTTGTACACAAGTTCTATGGATGAAACATACATTGAAAGATATCACAGTGCTATATAATGATCCCATTTCTATCTTCTGTGACAATACAAGTACAACTAACATTTCCAAGAATCTTGTGATGCACTCGATAACGAAGCATATATCTATCAGATATCATTTATTGAGAGAGAAGGTCATGGAGAATGAAATCAAGATTGAGTATGTTCTGACAAAAGATTAGATTGCAGATATATTTACAAAGGCTCTTCCTAAAGATACTTTTGAGTATCTTCGGGAGAAGTTAGGGGTTATTGCCCCTCCTTTCATAAACTAAGATGCATTTGGAGTTGCATCATTTTAGTGGATTCATGGTTCTATCTTTTTGGACTGATGTTTTGGTGGCTTCCTCTTAGGGGGAGTAGGTAGTTTCAAGTGTTGTCATTGTGAGTATTATTTTTTCATGTCAAAGGAAGATTCAATGAACATATTTTTTTCCTTTTCCATTGATGTCAAAGGGGGAGAGAAATATAATGAGAGAAAGCAGGTAATGAGGTAGATGATCTTCTGAGGGAGAGAAGCAAAAAGAAAAATCTTGAGAAGTATATTAAGAATTGGTATGGTGTCTTTTATGGTTTTTCACATCATGTGTTGCCATCAATGACAATGAGGGAGATTTTTGCAAGAATGGAAAAAGGAATGAAAGTGTTGTCATTGATGTCAACTAGTCAATTGGTTATCTACTAGTTGTTGTTGGTTGTATATGTTGAGGATATTGAGAAAATTTTATTAAAAAAATATTATAGGTATTTAGTTGTTGCTTAGGATGATGATATGGTATTTTCCCCTATGTTCGTGCAGTTCATATATGCTGGTCATAGTTTTTGAAGGTTGCTATATCTAGAATTTTGGCTATTGGTTCATTGTGAAGTTCGAGTTGTGTTCACCAGTTGCGAACTATTTTTTTTGTGTTCTGGTTGAGGTCTGGGAGAAAAGTTGTTGGTCCAGATTTCTCTTTGATGAATTCATTTGACTTGCGGTTCTAGAGTTAAGATGTTTTTATTACATTGAAAATATTTTTGGTTTCTGGAAGTTTCGAGCTTAATTTTTCTGTGTTTTACACTGGTTTGGTCGACCGTGTGTTAAGCACTATCTTTAAAGTTGATGAAGCGTGGTGAAGTGTGTGTTTGGGTCATCGTCATTCTAATTCCACCCTAGGATGTTTTGGCACTGACCTAATTTGAATTTGAAGTTGGATAGCTGACTTTGTATCTTTTTCAAGGTTGGAGATAGTATAAATACAGGATGAGCTAGTAATAAAAAATATACAAAAGAAAAGAAGGAAGATAAGTGAAAGAGAAAACACGACTTTGATGCTATTCAGAAAGTGTGTGTGGGTTATGTGTGTGGTAGAGTGCAAAGCTTAATGCTAATTTTCTAGATGCAGTGAGTAGAAGGCGAACTCTATCATTCATGCAAGCTGATCAAGTGATTGTGATGGAATCCTTTGTTGCATTGGGATTGTTGTCTCTCTATATCAAGTCTTATTTGTCTTCTTTATATCTTTGTGGCAATGAGCCCTCCAGGTCATAGCCCTATTGGATAGTGAGTCCTTGTCTTGGACAATGAGTCCTTGTTTTGGATAGTGAGTCCTTATCTCAGGTAGTGAGCCTTGTTTCAGGCAATGAGCCTTTTTTGTAATCGGTTTTGATATTCTCTATGGTGTGAGTTAATCCTCATCATGTTTTTTCCCTCATTAGTTTTTCCACATAAATTTGGTGTTATTGGGTTTATGTGTTGGATTTGAGTTTCTGCATTGGCATTTGATGATTAATCATTTAAGCAGTTTAAGTATTAGTTCTGGTAATTGAATTGAAGATTAAAATCTGTGACAACTGATTCACCCCCCCTCCTCAGTTGTCCTATTATATAAAATTATAGATATATATATATATATATATATATATGTATATTTTCATATGTATAAATGTAGTTTTATATATAGTTATATAAAAATAAATTAAAATTATAAGAAAGAGTTATAAACAAAGAAGAAAAATAGGATGACAAAAATATAAAAGAGCAATATATAAAAAATTGAAATAAAAGAATAAAATGCATAAAATATGAAAACAAGAAAGAAATAAAAGAGAAAAAAATAGAAAATTATTGAAACCTAAACAAGGGTAAGTGCACCAAGATGGTTCCCAAAAGGGGGGCTTAAGTGGCCACTTTTTTCCGAAATCGAAATAATGACCTTGGACATGAAATTGAGGATAGTTACACTCAAAATTTTGAGATGGAACAAAAACAAGGATCTGCTCAGTCTACTTTCTAAACTACTAATTTATTTTGAAAATGGTTGAGATTAAGGGGTTCAAAATAGGGACATACACAAATTGGTGCTATTTTTTTGTCAGAAAAACATAACATAGCAACTCTTGTATGACCTAGCATGGTGAACTTTTTTAGTATTTTTAAAATCGCTATAGTTAGAAGTTAGCTAACAATATGTAGTTGATGCACAATTTTTCTATAATTTTTTAATGAATATTTGATTTTACTAATTTTCTAAGTGGCACTTCCTAAAAGCATAATTTTGGCCGTTCCCCTAAAATTTTTGAAGTAATTGATTTTTTTTTTAAAAAAAATGTAGAATAGAGTCTAGTTTCTAAAAATGTAATTTATTTGAAATTTCGATGAATGGTTAATTTATAATGAAAAAAAAACCAAACACTGCTTTTTGGCGAAAAAGAGACATACAAACAAAAGAAATTATGGATGAAGGGCTTAACATTGTTAAAAAGTGAAAAAAATTACATCGTTGGATAGCTAAGAGAGAACCTAACATTACCCATGTGTTTTCTTTTGTTGATATTGAACCAGATGCAATCCTGATGGTGAGCACGAACCCGATTATGTGAAAAATTGTAGAATTTGCAAAAACATGTCTATGGTCATTGGGAATGCCCTCCAAGCCTCTGGGTTGGTATTCCAAGGCAACTACCAATGCTAAGGCTCAGGGATTCCCAAAGAAAAATATAACGCGCTCGCGTTATTTCCTAGTTTTGATCTCATTATATGTTTCATCGATATGCATCCTTTTGCCTCTTGCATGTCGCTATAGCATTTTGTTTGTTATGCCGAAACCAAAGAAAATCCTCCTGTCCCAATGTGTTTTGTTGTGACCTCATGGAGTCAGGGAAACATCATGTAGATAATGCTTTATTATACCGAGAGTCACCCCGAACGCCATCTCCCAGTTGCTGAGACATAAGAAATTTTCTTACCGAAACGTGCTTCCTTGCTTCATCAATTTCGCTATAACCTTGAGATATCGAAGAGACATCTCACAGATTAGATTTTTCTTTACCGAAAATCTTCATTCATCATGAGTTGTTGTGACAAATTGGTTCTCTCGCCGATGTATTCTTTTATCTTATGTGGGTCACTGTAACATACCGACATCGAGGAGACCTCATACAGAGTGCACTTTGTTTTACCGAAAGACTTTATCCATCTTGTGTGTCGCTGAGACAATCCAATTTTCATCCTGACAAAGTCCTCATTGTGTTATCGGCGAGACTAAAGGTCACTCACCGAGACATTACTTCGAAAGCCTCAACTCTTACCGATATGCATCCTCCCGCCACCGGTCGGTGTGACAATGTATATTCACTATGACCTCACACCAGAAGCAATATGTTTGGCCGAAGAAACGATCCATGTGTTGTTCGGTAAGACTCTCCTCGAGAACATGCTGACGAAAACCCTGTGTCGACAAGACATAACAACCTCGCTGAGATCACATTACGTTATCGCCAAGCTCTCGCAGATGAACCTCCACATGCATTAGTTAGGGAGACAATTCAAAATCGATGAGACACTATCCCGACGACCAAACTCCTGCCAATAGGTTCCTCCTCAATCGCTGAAACCACGTGAAAGTCATGCTGATAGAAACCTACAGGTGAATGTCGATCGTTGTAATAATGAACAAGTCTTGCCGATCACCTACTACAAACATATGTTAACACACATGCAACATGGGTCAGGGAGACCTAGATAGACCTATGCCGATATGGACTACAACATGAAAAATGCATGACTCGATGGATTCTATGGGGTCACATGACCAAAATATGGGTAAAAATATCATAAAATGAGGAAAATGTGCCTAAGGTAGGACTCAAATGGAGACTCAGGGGGATGAAAGATATGTAAAAATTTGATGATTTTTACAGTTCCAACAGGACAGAGGAAGAGAGTGGGAGAGAGTGTGGGAGAGTGGGTGAGAGGGTGGGAGAGAGGGTGTGAGAGTGGGAGAGGGTGCGAGAGAGTGGGAGAGGGTGGGAGAGAGAAGGAGGGAGGGATGAAGAGAG
>VDFB02293210.1:0-14476 GCA_007258455.2 Sequoia sempervirens | reverse complement strand
GTTAAGCCTAATTAGGCTAATTTCAGGTATAAAAGGGGGAGAAAAGTGAGAGTGTTCTCATTCCAGGAATAAGGAGGCTTGAGGAGTCTTGTGAGAATTTTCTCTTGGGAGAATTGGGGGAATTCTCGTAAAGTGTGTTCTCATTTCTTAGCACTTGGAGAGTTTTGTTGCTCTTAGTAAAGGGTTTATGGGAAAGTGAGAATTTTCTTGTAATGGGCTAAGTGGTCTCTAGGGAGAAGAGATAATAACTTAGTGAGTCCTTTGAGAGATTTTGTACGACTTTTGAGTCTTTTGTAAAGGCTTGATGCCTATGTACTCTTGTGTGTGAGAGAGTTGCAACTTTATTGTTTGAAAGCATTGTAAAGGTGGCGAAGGAGTTAGGCACGAACATGTTGCTAGAAAGATCTTGTCATTTCAGTGTGGAAGCAGGAAGAGCCTGAAGTGCAAGAATCTTCCTGGGAAGCAGATTGTAACTTAGTGAAAGACCATGGTGATGTAAAAGAAGTTGCATCATAGTAATGGAATTGATCACGCTTATTTGCGGATCCAGAGACATAGCTAGAATCTGGTGAACTCTGTAATCAAATCTTTGTCTCTCTTTTCTTGGTGCATGATTCTATCAACTTCTTTACTTTCCTATGTTTTATGTGGTTATTTTCTCAATTCATAAGCATCGTCAGTTACGATCTTAATTTTAGAAATTTGTATCTGTGAAATCTAACAAGGTTATAAGTGATTCATAGTAAGAGGCTTCTAGGATCATGAGAGGCTCCATCTAAAGGGTTTTAATTGAAGAGGATAAATAAGGCCCCCTTCGATAAAACCATGGAATGAAACCTCTGTGTTAATCCCATACTCACAATGGAGTCTCCTTCACAGCTATCAAAATGTTGGCAAAAAACCACTTTTTCTTTACCTTTTGAGGGATTAAATAACATTTAAAAATTATATTTTTCAAGATTGTAGCCCTTGAAACTAGCTTTCCAACAAGTATAGGTTTGATATATTTTCATTTTATCATGTATTTAATTTTCAATTTTTACTAAACATAGGTTTTTCTCTGAACACCAAGCTCTTTGTTGTGCAGAGGTGGAAAAATAGTAAACCATTGTAAAAATTCAAAAATACCCATTCCCTAGATATTGATTTCCTTGCTTCACCCAAAAATAAAATTGGATTTCAATATATACACAAAAATTTAGGTTGTACGACACACATGTATGTCCAAATTATAGTTACAGTGACTTCAAAAATTAATTTTAAAAAAATATGTAGAAAAAAATTATGAAAAAATATCCTTTCCCTAGACATTGATGTTGAGAATCTATATTCCAAAAATTAGAATTTAATCCTTTATAGAAAAAAATTATGTTGTACGACACAAACGTTACTTTATGAAAAATGTTGTTTTCTGTCTAAAACCAGTTATTAAAGGAGATGTTGAAAGATTCATGATTTATTTCAGAAAATTTGAAGAATATATTTAGAATCTACACACAAATTGCCACAAATCACTAGTTCACATCATCTTCAAATTCTTTATGGTTTAGCTGCTATAGGTCTCAAAAGATGAAGATTTAGTAAAAAATATTGATGTAAATGTCCATCTTGGGCAAAAAGTGAGACATAGTATTGTGATTTCACCCATAGAGAAGAAATAACACCTTGAAGGCATGGTTATCTACAAGTTACTCATATGCAAATCATCATGCAAAGGGATATTCATGAGATGATCAACAATTAAGTGACCTATTTATGCTCAATTTTCAAGCACTTTGTGATAGTTTTGGCCTATTTAAGAGGCCCTCATGGCCACAACTAAAGTTGTGGGGAATTTGAGCCTAAAATCTTGCAAATTGGGGTAGTTTAGGTCCCTAAAATAAAGGCTTTTCTGTCTTGTACGCCCAACAAGTTGAAACTTCATGCAAAGTGTTTGAAGACAACTTTTTCAATCAGTTTAATGCCAAAGTTAGAGACCAGTTCAAATTTTAGTTGGGGCATAGTTCAAGGAGCATGCAAGGAGTGACAAGTCAAAGAGGTCAAGTCAACTCTTCTACACCAAATTTTGCATGATTAGCAATCAGTTCAAAGGCAATTCACATCATGTTTCAACTCTCCATGTACACTCAATGTCTTCCATGAGGTTTGAGTTTAGTTAACTGAAGAGTTCTTCTATTAGAAAATACATTCAACTCTTTCCAGTTTGTTATTTCATTCCTCTTTCTACCTTACACAAAAGAGATGAATTGTAACTCATTTTTGAGAAATATAGAGAAACAACTTAGTTTTATTTTTAGTATGTTCAATATTGTACAAGCAAGAAATTCCTTTTGTCAATAAAAAGTTAGTGAATTTTCTTTCTCAAAATTTTGTGTATGGATGATATTGTAAATTATTTGAGTTAATTTTTGTGATTTAAATATTTAAATTCTTGAGTTAGGTCTCTTTTGCAATCATTTTTCATGCAATAATATGAAAATTTATGTAGGTCATAGGCTGTCTTAGTTGATTTTAGAGTTTGAAGCTATGAAAACACACAATTTTTCCTTCAACCAAACTTGAAACATAACCTTCCTTTGAAACACTTTTGTATAAATTGGTCAAAATTGAGTTGCGTTTAGGGTTCGGGTGATTTTTTTGATAAGAATTATGAGTTAGAAAAAAAGTACAAGTCTTTTAATGATTGGTGGATCACCTCCTAGGTCTAGTTAATATTAAAATTCAGTTTTCCATCCTTTTTCCTATCAAATCAACAAGTTTTAGGAGGTTCATCAGGGGGACCAACCCGCTCTGGTCGTTCAACTTCACCATAGATAAGCCACAATCTGAAGATGATCCAATGTTCCATAGGATATCTGAGTTTCACACTTAGCTTAAGGGTGCTATCCTCATGACAACAATAATTAAATTTGTATTTTAAAAGAAAAGTCACTTAAGTTGTGATTTAAGTTAAGTCTACTAGGCAACATGACCCCCACCATGTCTTATTTTTAAAACAATGTTTAGTTACTCATTAAGCATTTTTATTTAACAATTATAAGTTTTTGATAGCGTAAGCATCAAATTTCATCCATTGGGTGAAATCTATGCTCATCCTTAGATCTAGGGCAAGTCTTTATATTTCCCTAATCTTAATGTATGAAGATAAAAATAATATTGTTCACTTTTTTCACCTCATTTTGAAGGTTGAAATAAATATGGAGGAAGGAAAGAGGACTTAGTGGCACAAAATACCATCTACACATATTTTATAAAATATTTTTTTGTTGTTTGGTTTTATGGTAAATTTTTTTTCTTTTCTAAATATGTAAAAACATATAGTAAATTTGACATAAAATACACAATACATTTTAATCTATATTATTACACCACAACAAAACACACACACACACACACACACACACATATAGATAGATACTTCAATTAATATATGTACAAATTAAATTATATATATTATTTATGTATTTATTATAACTATTCAAATGAAGCATTACTAACATAAAATATAAATATAAGTATTTATTGAACACACATTTTTTATTTTTTATTTTCATTTTTTTATTGTTGGGAGGGGTATTATCCCCCTATAGGTTCCTTGTAGCTTCTTCTATGACTACAACACCCCTATATCTAATTCCATAGAGGGCACTGCATCCCATGAAGGTTGTAATAGCCATGCGGCTAAAGGGATAGATGGTACTATATCCCATGAGGGCCACAAATCCCTTAAGGGCATCTTACATCCCATTGTGGTGGCAAGAATTCAATCTTTCCTATCCACAATAAAGTGTTTCATTTTTTAAAAATGTTTTCTTTATACATTTTTTCTATCTTATATATATATATATTTCTTTTTTTAAGTTTTTTATTGTGTGTATATATTATATTTTTTAATCTAGTTTGTCTCCCCCATTTTTATATTATTTTATATTATCACTAAATATATAAATATACTAGAATTCCTCTTCACATTTATTTGTTTATTAAAATTATGCCTATGTAACATGGCATCATTAATCCATTAGAGTCTTTATTCATCCCTTGACCCAAGAGAACCATCAATAACCTAATTTAAATAAGACATGCAGGATTAAGAAGAGAGTGAGCAAGTTATAATTGAATACACAGACGCAAACACATACAAAGTGGTTGATGCCAACCCTAAACCATGAGCATTCCGATCCCTCAACTCACACAATACAAAGAACACAACACTAGTAAGTTTATAATGTACTCAATTTTTACCATTTATTTAACATTGCATCTACATAGTGAGAAGGATAAATCATAAAAACAAACAATAATACATGGTTTAATTAAAAAGGAAGATGACTTCTACCACCCATAAAATTTCTTGTCAAGAAACCTCTATTATAATTATGAATAAACATAAGATATAGGATCAAACAATGATAAATAATGGTCTTCCATACAAGAGAACTGCAAATAATAATTTGCTATATCTTCAACTAAAAAAACTTACAAAATGAACCTCAAGAATCTTCAAGGAGATCTTCATATGAGATAATACAATGAGGATGCGTGCTTTATAAGAGAAAACATAAATGATAAAGGGATTATATTATGACAAGTGTCATCATCATATGTGATGAGACAAAATGATCTAATAATAGCTCACTCTAGTTAACAAAAAAAATCACTCCTAAGTTTAGCTTAAGTGCATGAAATGAATTAGACTAATAATCAATTAAAGATTAATTATTAGCTAATGCATGATTACTCTAAAACCCCCCTTAAGATGAACTTAGGGAGTAGCTAAAAACCCTAAAAATTCCATGCATAAAAAGAAAAGAATGAATGATGGGTCCCAGAAAACAAGGCCTAACATGAGGTACCCATATACAAAAATATAATCTCTCACAACAAGAGAAAATGGAGAAAATCTCAAGGGAAAAAATCCTCTCCAAAAGAGAGAAAGGTGAATGAAGAATTGAAAATCCTCCAAAAACAATGCCCCAAAAAGAATAGGAACATGTAAAATATCACACAAGCATGAAGAAGTTATAAACAACTGTTGAATGATGACTGCTATAGTGCTAAAATGAAGAACCTCCTCTAAAAAAAATGATGATCAAGATCAATAAAATGATAATCTACATGAGTGCCACCAATGAAACCACTTGAATTAGATAGCAAATAAAGTCAAACAGATGGAACTTGAAGATACAAATAGCACAAGTACTAATAGTCTAAAGACCATTGATCAAATGAAAGTGGAAAGGTCACCTCCAAAAATAGAAATCCAAGAATTTCCATATGGTAAATGATCCATCTCACCAAAATGCATGGGTAACTAGCTACTACATCTACCTAGTACATAAGAACAAGAACTAGATACATAGATCAATCCAAACAATGAAACCAAGGGCTTGCATTGACACCAACATTAGAATCCCCCCATAATGTGGAAAGGGAGAGCCAAGACAGATCCACTAAAATTGTGTGTTACCAAGAAGTGCGTGTAGGAGAACAAAGAACATTTGAATGTGCAACTAAAAGTACCTGCAAATAAAAAGGGTGTGCAAAACAAGGCACACACACATGAGGCAAGAATCATTGGGAATTGATGTTGTTGTGGGACACACTTCAAAAAGGTTTGATGACAAAAAAAAGGCACTCACAACCCACCCATGACACTTTATATCATAATGTGAGTACAAAAGGCATAATGGGATGTGCATATTCCCAAAAAGTATACACTAGAATGGAACTTTATCTCAGTGCATCTACAAAAGATAAATCACATGTAAAAGATGCACAAAATGCCCAAATAAGACATAATGATGGAAAAACATGTAGAACATCGTAAAAAAAATCATCCTAAGCAAACAAAAAGTTTCCAAGAGCTAAATCATCCAAGTAATTCACTAGAATGTGAAAACACAAAAAAAAAAGAATAAAATGTACCAGGAGAAAAATTTGGAAAAATTGCATAGATGGCTATGAAGAGCTTTAAAAACCGTCCCAATGACACTAGAATCACAAAAAATGGAGAAACAGGTCAAAAGTTACAAGGTCAGGAGTGAAAATAACACCTCTGACTTTGATAGGAAATAAAATGTACTAGTAGAAAAATTTAAGAAAAAAATAGCACCATTGGATAGTGCTTGGAACCAACTTTTTTATGATATCTCATTTTCCCAATTTCAATAATTGAGAGAAAAGATCACAACCTAAAGAAAGGATTAGATTATGACAAGTTTCATCATCTTGTGTGATGATACAAAATGATCTAATAATAGCTCACTCTAGTTAATAGAAAAACCACTCCTAAGTTTACCTTAAGTGCATGAGATGAATTAGACTAATAATCAATTAAAGATTAATTAATTATTAGTTAGTGCATGATTACTCTAAAAAAATCAACTACTCGTGCAAGCTCATTTCTTCTTCCATGAAACCTCCATTAAAGGATCCCCATTTTTTCCCTTAAGTTCTCTAAAAAATAAAAGAAAAACTCTCTACCCCAAAAATAACTCCAAAAATAATAAGTCCAAATTCTCTAAAATGGGTGCTTACATGAGAGTTCCATATCACTCCACTCCTTCCAATAGGATGAAGACACATGGAACCTTTCCATCCTCACCATACCTTCCTCACACTGCCCACATGGTGACATGACTACACACTTGGATTCACATGGGCCTCATCTCACATGGATGTGACCACTCAGGTGAGTTTAGATGTGTTCTCTTCCTAATTCTTCCCATTTGGAAAGAAATAGGTTGATGTAGTTCTTTGATCCAAGCACCCATGGCTTTGCATATGGGAGATCTTTTCAAAAGCCTTAAAAATTACATCCCCAAACCCCAAAACACACTCCACACTCTTCCCCAAGTACACTACCCATAGGTACTTGGGTTGAGTTCCCAAAATATCATGTTTCATCCCCCAAAATTATTTTTATTGACAATAAAAAGTAACTCTAATTTTCCCATACGGGTTGCACACAAACCCACATATTTAGAAACAAGGGTTTATACCTATCCACCAACACATTGAAATAAGGTTCCACAATTAACCTTTAAGAAACTTAGTTTACCCTTAGTGTCTGTAGAAATCTAAATTTGACAATTTCCATGTGGTCAAATTTATCCCTTATTTTGTCCATTTAGTCTCTTCACTCACATCAATTAAATAATTTCATTATTATTTAATTAATATTCATCATATCCCTAATGTCCCCTAAAGTATTTAATTATTTAATTAAATTCTTTAATTTATCCTTTTTCCTCTCAAGATTAAATAAATATCCTAATTTATTTAATCTTGTCATTTACCCAACATGAATTCAAATTAATTTTTAAATCATCCCCTTTTCTCTCACCTAGTCACATCCTCCACAATTCCTTACTAGTGATTACACTAGTATAGAAACAACAATAAGCAAATGAAAAAACTACTAAAAACTACTTATAAATGACTAAACATGGTTGCGTGACCAGTAGTAGTTTATTGCCAGTCATTTATAACACGGTTGAATTGATGATTAAACCATTTTTAGTCGTTTGTTTGATCGATTTGGTCATTAATTTAGTCGCTTGATTGATCGATTTGGTCATTGATTTAGTCATCTAATTGATCGACTTGGTCGTTGATTTAGTTGTTTGATTGATTGATTTGGTCATTAATGTAGTTGTTAATTTGATTGATTTGGTAGTGTGTTTAGTTGTTAATTTAGTCATTGATTGTTTTAAACTGGTCACTTATTCAGTCATTTTTTATTCACTGGTATATTTTTTCATTAATTTAGTCATTGATTGATGTTTTTTATTAACGATAAACAAGTTTTGAAGGGTACCTGAAACCATGAACAAAAAGGAACAGTGGAAAAAAAGATGAAACAATAGACTGCCCACCCAACACACCAAAAACAAGCTGATTACTAGAACATCAACAGACCATCAACGAAAATCCATAGCAAAAAGCAAAAAACAACAAAGCAAAACAAACAACCATTAGAGAAGTTCTTTGAGCATCTTTGTCGCTTCCATATCCTTAGATGTCAACCTATCATGCATCTCCATGATATCCTCAACATCTCGTCTAGGGATCATTTTTCACTTGGTTTTACTCCAAGTACGCACACTCGGTACATCATCCAAATCCGTGGTATGCATTTCCATGACAACACTCTCCCCCCTATCCTTGCTCACATGTTCTTCAAACAGTCCTCTACCCATCCATTCCTTTTCCTTCTGGTTGAGGATGACCATACCTTCACCTTAGGCCTCCAACTTTTCCTTGCTAATATTAATAATCGTGTCCATGTCCTTATGGAGTTTCCTATTCTGCTTTTCCAGCAATGCTAGCCTTGGTCCATAATCATTCTTTAGATTAGCTAGCTTACCCACCACACAACGAACATTGGAATTTAAAGACCTAGTCAACCCAAAGATGGAGTCCTCCTTACTATGTAGAGTGGAAATGTTGCAATGGGAAATAGTGTCATGCTTATTGTGAAGGTCTTACACCTCTTGAACCAGCCACATCAGTAAATTAAAAGAAATATCAGCCCCTTCTTTAACCAAACCAGACGCCTGTGAAAAATCCATAGCCCCCCAAAAAACTCCCTGCCCTGATGCAAACTAGCAGGAGGATCCTCCTCTTGAGACACATTGGGGAAAAACTTCACCTTTCCCCTATACTTGGATGTTGACACCTACGCAGAATCATCCACATTGACCATAGAATTCCCCTTACCATCAGGAGGGGACCCATCATCACCAAAATTCCCCATCCCATCACCCTAGATATCCTTTGCCACCTCCTGAAATTTATCTCCCACATCCTTAGAACGACCCTTGGCCTTCTTACCACCAACAAGTCCCTTCTCTGCACCCTCCACAAAAGCCTCCTTGAGTTTTCTTTTGACATGTAGGAGGAGAGATTTTTCCTTGGAAGTTGAGGGTTTCATCCCTCCAGACGAGGGTGTGTAATCTAGGTCAATGTCGTACCCATTAGACCAACCCTTTGATTCCTCTACAATTTCCGTTCCCTCACTTTTCATAATCTATTCAATCCGACATTTCCCACTCCCTTTCCTATTCTTTTTTGAAACAGGGGACCAAGGAACTCGAACAATGCAGTTAGATTTAATAAAATCTACAATGAGCAACATCAAACCCTCATGCATAAAAGGGTTTCTAGGGTTCTTCCTAAAACTCAAAATTCCTTCTTCCAAAGAAATCAAAAAGTAAAACATGAAGGACACAAGCTTACCATGCCGAAAGTGATTTAGCAGCATGAAATAGTGACCATACAATGCCATTTATCTACCATTGAGGGTAAAGTACTGCATCAACGCCACCACCACATCCTGCCAGATAGATTTAATCTTGATCCAGTCATACCCACCATAGTCCAATCTAATCATTTTAGCTCGCTCTCTGTCCTAGAGAAAATTTTGTTTGGTCGACTGCAAGAGATTCTTGTCCCTGTAGAATTTCCTTCCTTCCATCGACATACCCATCACTTCTGTAATGAAATCTTCATTGATGGTAGTATCCCTACCAAACATGTTAAGCACACGTCCATGCCAAGCATCAACAAAATCTTTGGACACACTAGCCTTAAAGCCATGCAACCTCTCCATGAAAGGGGTCACACCACCCCTCTGCAGAACAGACTATATGTTGGAATTGGCTTTGATGTCTTCAAAAGAAAGAGGCTCTGTTATGCACCTATCCCCACCCATCATCAAAGCACTTGTAGAGAGAAACCACACACAATGATAGAAAAACAAAGAGGCGAGAGGAAGATGAACACCCAAAAAGTGTGTGCATCTACTAGGGACCGTATTGATAGCAATAATGAAGAAGAGGCTCATACAACTTAGATTTGAATGACCACAAATTCAAATAAGCATCATTTATGCGAAGAGTCTAATCAACCATAAAACTTCATAATGCCCATGCATTCCAAAGGCCAAGGAGGTGGCCAACACCAACGTGCTAAGGAGTGTCATTATGAATTAGAGTGCTTAATTCAATAGGTAGGATGTCATTCACTTCCCACAAACTTGTCGACGTCACGCCAAAATTAGCCAACCAATCAGCCACAAAATTCACCTCTCTATAAGCATGAGAAATATAAATTTCATCAAACTCTTGATTTAATGTAATGGAGTCTAGTATGAGATTTTTAATAGTCCAAGAGGGTGGGGACCCTTTCCTTAGACAATTAACAATATTTAGGGAATCCCCTTTGATCCAAAGCTTAGAGATCCCCTTGTTTCTGACCAACTTGATGTTATGATAGGCAACAATAGCTTCAACAAAGTCATTGATTGATGTTAACTGGTCACTTATTTAGTCATTTTTATTCACTGATTTCCATCCATTCGTAGTGTATTTAGTCATTAATTTTAATCATTATTTTGATCAATTTGGTAGTTTATTTAATTATATTTGTTCACTGATTTCTGTCAACTGGTAGGTATATTGATACATTGTTTATTAATTGCATAATCATTATATTTAGTCATATTTATTCATTTATTTCTATCAGTTGGTATACTTATATTTAGTCAATTGGTAGTTTATTTAATTGTTTTTGTTCATTGATTTCTACCTATAAGTGTTGGAAATGAGACAATGCTTTAATTGAGGTTTAAACATAGAAAAACATAATCAATCATTCATTTACACATAATGAAACAACTATTAAGAAGGAAAAATACTAAAATTTTATTGAGAAAATGTGTTCTTATAGCAGATACAACACAAAAATGTGTCTTTGCTTTGAAAAATGTATTGTTACAAAGTGTGTTTCTTAGTGCTGTGATTGAGAAAAATGAGTTACAATGCCTTTTTTTTGCTTATGCAAGATATTACAATTTTGATGGCAATTCTATGTTGCAACTTATTTGCAACTCCACATACATGTATGTTGCACTCTCTACAATTTCTTCTCTTCTCTACACCTCTTTATCTGCTCTGTATTTACTTCTTTTTCTACACCCCTGTTCTTTGCATCTACTACTTACACAATAAGATATCCCCTCTTTTATAATGCACTAGTTTGAATAACCGAAACCCAAACAAAAAGAGAAAAACATAATCAAGGGGTTTTACATTATTGGTGTAGTAAGATAGAACATTCTTTGTTCTACTCACAGAATGTACACCCAAATCATATTTTTTGGTTTTTGTTTACGTTCAACTTATTCAGGCTTAGTAAATTCTTTGTCTACAACTTCACTCTCCACACTTTTTTGTTGCTAACCCTTCTTTTTCTCTTATACACTTACGACTAACACTCTATGATTTTTTTCAAATATTTTAGTGGCCACCGTGTGAAGGTCCCTTCTTTCTCTTTCAGATGGAAAAATCCATCTATTTTGTATGGATGAGGAAGGGGTATGTTACTTGTGACCTATAAAATACTTACATTTGCATCTAATGTTCCTTTCAATTTGATTCCATGTATAATAGATAGTGAGTGAATCTACCCAATGCCCGCAACAACACCATCATATGGATCCAAAACCTCAACTTTATCCCCTTCTTGGAGTTTATCAATAAATGTTTGCAAAAAAAAAAAACACATTATATTGAGATATAAAATACATATTATATTGTTTTTGACAATTGTATGTAATGTCTTATGTCTTGGAACAAATCAATTTTTGCATGTGCTTTTATAAAACACTCTATTACAACTAAGCTCTAAGCTTCCATAGATAAGTTATATGTTCTCCCTTATTTCCATAATCTATGTATACTAGCTAATTACACTTCACTACTATTCTAACCATCTTCTATTAAATAGGTAATGATTACCCCTATTTACATAATAAAACAACCCTTACTTAATTGAATAGTACTTACTTGCATGTGGTTTCATAGAACTCACCTCGAGTTCAACACGAATACCACTATGAATATCATGTGCATGATTTTCGAGTTCATCATCATAACCAATATCAACATCATTGTAGACATTAAGTTATACAACTTTTCAGAGAGTTCCATTGACAAGGCATTTTTCTTTTTGTCCTTCTTTCATATAATTGCTCTGCATCATGTGGTTTAATCATCATGCAAAAATTAATATAAGTCAAGTAAATAATGCAAAAGCTATAAATTTATTTCCAAAAGAGCATTTTAAGAATGAAGAATGACAAAACATTGGGACAAATAACTAACAACTATTATATTAATTACCTCAACTTCATGACAACTAAGATGATTATGTTGCGCATTCTTGTCCACTTCATCACTATCAATATTGGTAGCTCTATTGACACCATGAAGGAATTTTTTTTTCCTATTGCTTTGATAAAATTTCTCTGCATGTGGTTTAACCATCACGCAAAAAAATATACAAAGCATTCAATAGTCAAGTAAAAAATTCAAGCTATAAATTTTTTCAAAAGAACATTTTCTAGATCACTCTAACAATAAAGAAACTGGGTTGGATTCTCCTATGCTCAGATTTCAATAATTTACATATTAAGAGGCATTTGTATATAGAACTTCCAAACAAGAAGAAATGAGATCAATAGAGCTTTTTACCTCATCTGAATCCATGGATTTATGCTCATTCCATGCATAAACTATAGGGTTAATAGATTGAACCAATTGTGTAACTTGCTGACTAAGACTGAATATGCAACTCATTACCTTTTGGTACCCTAGTTCATTTGAGTTGACATGATCTACAGAGGCTCCTATTGGGAATTGAACAAATGGCTATGAAATCTATGTTGACAAACAAGATTTCAACTTCATCCTACTCTTAGATTTACTAGCATCTAGTGTTGCCATATAATTGACAATATCTTCTGCACCTACTAGTCTATTACTATTTTCCACCTAAAATACAATGTCAATTTCAACATATACTTAGTTCAATAAATAATCAAAATAAATAACACAATGTAAATTGAACCAAAAATCCATACACTTATTGCAAATTTTTCCATTTTGGTGTGCAACCCGCCTTGACCAAATGTATATCTAGCCCTCACATTATCTCTTGCTCTCTTGCCTTTGTTACTCTTTGCCAAATACTCTTTGGAATACATATTTTCTCTCAATGCTGAGCCCACTCTTTGGGAGATAAACTGGATTCAAACCTCTCTTTTCCCAACATGATTATTTTTCAGTAACTCTATCTATAATTGTTTATCAAAATTCTCATCCTTTGCTTGTAATATTTTCTAGATATTTTTCCACCAGTAGTCTCAAAAGTATTTTCCATTTTTTTATAACATTTTCCACAGCTCATGGATCTTACTCTACAAAATTTAATTTGCAAATATCCAAATGGGCCCTACATCTTACACCCAATTCGATGGCCCACTTTGTAGCATTTGGCCCAATGGGCTCACCATCTCTCATTACCTCAAGCAAGAATGGCTTCTTTCCTTCTAATTTTCTTTCTTTTTCTTTCCTCTTTGTAGATCTTTACAAATATTGACTCAATCTTTGTCTTTTGACAAAATCATCCACATCTATTAAATTACCACTACCAGTATTTTTGGCTGATCCACTAGTTCCATCAAAAGTTCTAGATGCAACAAGTGCTCTCTGAGGCACAACAGATGCAAGCGGTCTTTCTTCACGACTTTCATTAATCGAAAATTCATGCTCCTTGGCCACACTAGGTGTGGCATGAGTAGGTAGATCAGTATCGTTCTTCGCATATTCCATGTCATTAAACACATCCTTTAATGTTGAAAAAAGCATTTGTAGACCTGTTGTTCCTTTTCCCTGATGTTTTTCAATAATCTCTCGTAGACTTAGTCCTAAGAGATCATCACAATGTTGCACATGACCATGTGATATATCAGGTTGCACATCACCATATGCTATATCAGGTTGCACATCACCATGTGCTATATTACCTGCTACACATCACCATGTGCTATACCAAGTTGCACATCATCACAACTATCATTTTCACCAACCGCATTTGGTGAATCACAAAAGCATCGACTTCTACAAGATGATAGCACTATATCTTTTCTTTCCTTTTTTTTCTCCACATTTTCTTTGCACTCTTTTTCTTGCCTATAAAACAAAAAAAAATCATATTATGTCTTATATACATAGAGCTCTTGCCTATAAAATTTTATTAAACACTATTAAAAAAATAATATACTACTTAGTGGATTTACAACTTTCCTTTTCAAACCAAGACTCAAAGAATATTCATTAATCTTGGCCACTTTTTAGTATGGCATGCTCATATTTTGTCACTAAAATTTTAGCATTATGATCACTATCATCTAATTTGCGCCTTACAGTCCATGTCTTCATTACGTGATGTCCAAATAAATAATAATGTATAAATCAACAACTTGAATCACTAAAAATTTATTGAGTTCATAAGTTGATAGCTATTGAGTTTCCAATCCGCTGATAACTACAAATGGAAACTTAAAATAGAATTTAGTTTACAGATTAAAAATAATTTGCAGTAAAAAACCAAGAAAATGTTTACAATT
>VDFB02293209.1:0-26239 GCA_007258455.2 Sequoia sempervirens | reverse complement strand
AAACAATATGTTAAAGAATAGTTAAAATTCATAAAGTTTATCTTGATGTTTGTTTGCAAATTTAGTTAGCAAATTCATAAATCTAAGCCCGTACAATCGATTCCAACAGGCACTAACTTGCAAGTCTAAATTATGCCAAGGGCCACCCAAACTTCACCCTAAGTTTGCTAAACCCTAGACCCTAAACTGTAAAATCTAAACCCTCAACACTAAATAATTTGAATTTTGTCTTAGGACCTTAAAATGAAATTTGGTTGCCTTAAAAAACCCTCTGCTGTCACCATTTAGTAGAGATTTTTGTAATGTTTTAACTTATTTGAACACATAATATAAAACCTTTTGGTTTCTACAAGTTTCTAAAGAGTCGACGACCACTCTCTATGACAATTAGACATGATCATTAGGGTTCTAAATCATTGGAAGAAAAGTTTATTCTATTATATCCACAAGATAGGAGAGCGCGAGTGAGAGTGCTATGGGTAAAATTTCTTTCATTGGACATACCTAAAATTATGTAGGTTCAATGTCAAGAATGGGTCTATTTGGTAGATTTATGAAAACTATTTTGAATATCTAGAATGCCATAAAAGTATAATTATAGCAATTCCAATTGGAAACACTTGGGTACATATATATCATATGAAATTTAGATCTAGTAAGGTGTCTATTATATAGGAGAGTTGATAATACATGGAAAGGGGTTTGTATGGGAATATATATGTATTAAGAAACACATACCACATGACCTCTATAGGATTTTTAAGATGTGATCCTAGATAATAATCCACCCATCCTCAATCATAATGGATTCTTTAGCAATTAAGAGAGATTCAATAACCATAAAATTACCTATATTTTGATACTATATATATTTATGTGGAAGGATAGAAATGCATCAACAAGGAGACCAAGATGGAACCATTTAATACCTAAAAGGTACACCTAATACATGAGAAAGGGAAGAGGTACATGATGATAGGTTGGAGGAACTACATGCTATTATTACAATTTAGAGATAGGAGGATGATTCATATAAAAGAAATATAATTAAAATATTTATATTATTTAATATATTATATTTAATAAATATTAATATAATATAATATATTAAATAATATAAATATTTAATATCATAAAATATAGTATAAGCTTACAATTAAGGATAGGTAATGTTACAATTTACTTGGGGTTTTAATGAGGATTAGGCTTAAGATTCAATTAGGTTTGTAGTAAATATTTAGGTTACAATTAGGAATATATAATAAATATTAATATAATTATAATACAACTATAAATTAATTTAAATATAATATAATTTAATTTAATATAGGAATACATTTAAAATTAGGTAAAGGTTATAATTTAATTAAGTTTCAATTAGGTTTACAATTCAATTAGGATATGGTTAGGGGTGGGGATCATTTAGCTTTCTATTATGGTTAGAGTATGGGTTACATTTAAGATTATTGTTATTTTTGTGATATGTATAGATTGATTCATTTTTAACATGATAGTTTTTTTTATTAGAGGGGTAAACACTTTTGACCCAGAGCTAGATGGAACCAATGAGGCTATAGTATGACTAAATTTGGACCTCACTAATAGATCTAGATCCTTGCCAACTTATCACCCTAAATTGTAAGTATCAATTCCTTTAAGGGTCCTAATATGACAAATTTCTTATCAGCAGTTCTTAAAATTTGGTGAAGTTTCCCAAGGCAACCAAATTTAACAATAATAAGATCGCGCAAGATTATAATATGAATGAGATTTCATGATCTAGGTTGGTCAGTTGAAACAAGAGTAGATCTCAATCAACTATTCCACAAGAAAATGTTCTTCACTAACTTTCAAGTTCATTAAATATTCTAAGGCACACCAAAACTTTACCCTAAGTTTTGTAAACCCTAAACCCTGAACTCTAAAATCTAAACCCTAAACACTAAACCATTCATTTTGTCCTACCTAACACCTTAAAGTGAAATTTGGTTGTCTTAGGAAAATCCACCATATTTCATTCCCTTATGCCATGTAATTTTGTCCTAGGATCTTACTACATGTACATCCTCTTAAGTTATCCTATTACCCTAAACCCTAAAATCTAAAGTCTAAACCCTAAACCCTAAAGCCATTACTTTTTCTTTAAAGGCTTTTAATGAATTTTAGTTTCCTTCAGAAACTTCACCAAATTTTATTCACTTGATCCATGTCATTTTCTCTTAGGACCTCACTAGATGTAAATCCCCTTAAGCCATCCTATCACCCTAAATTGTAACTCGATTTCTTAAGGGGATCAAAGAAGTTCTTAAAATTTGGTGATCAAAGTTACCCAAGGCAACCAAATTTAACAATAATAAGATCCTACAAGATTATAATATGAATGAGATATCATGATCTAGGTTGGTTAGTCGAAACAAGAGTAGATCTTAATCAACTATTCCACAAGAAAATGTTCTTCACTAACTTGCAAGCTCATTAAATATTCCAAATTCTAAACCCTAAACCCTGAACTCTAAATTCTAAACCCTAAACACTAAACCATTCATTTTTTCCTACCTAGGATCTTAAAGTAAAATTTGGTTGTCTTAGGAAAATTCATTAAATTTCATTCCCTTATGCCATTTAATTTTGTCCTAGGAGATCTTACTACATATATCCCCTTAAGTTATCCTATTACCCTAAATCCTAAAGTCTAAAGTCTAAACCCTAAACCCTAAAGCCGTCATTTTTTCATAGGCTCTTAATGAAATTTGGCTGCCTTAGGCAACTCCACCAGATTTCATTCCCTTATGCCATGTAATTTTTTCCTAGGATCTTACTACATGTAGATCCCATTAAGCTATCCTATTACCCTAAACCCTAAAGCCATCATTTTTTCTTTAAAGGATCTTAATGAAATTTGGTTGCCTTGGGCAACTTCACAAAATTTTATTCACTTGAGCCATGTCATTTTCTCCTAGGACCTCACTAGACATAGATCCTTAGTTTCATCCTATCACCCTAAATCACCGTAATTCAATTCTATTACAGTTCCATTATGACATTTCTATGGGATCAAATAGTTCTTAAATTTGGTGGATCAAATCTTGCCCAAGGCCCAACCAAATTTTACAACAATAATAAGGATCCTCGCAAGATTATACAATATCAATAGTTAATTTTATTTTCATTCAAGTAACATGTGCCTTAGAAATATAAATGAGGCTTACATATAATTTTATCATTTGTATTCAATTATTTAAGGCTATTTATATTGAATGGTTTAAAGGTATTTCCTAAACATGTATCTTACATCTTGAAATTACAAATCTAATGCAGGTTCACTCATATCTTAAAGATCGCATGGATCCATTTAATAATATTCACAATCCACCTCCACTCTCCACCCACTCCACCCCTTATGTCCCCAAAATCCACCAATTCTAAAATCAACAATGAACATGCTTGCCTTTGTAGTTGCACCAATCAATGCTTCTACTGTGAACCATCAAGATCAAATCAACATTATTCAAATGAAAATGCCTCGCACTCTCCCCTTTGAGTGATGTTTCCACCCAGGATGCAAACCCTATTGATTCTATCAGGCTATGGATTGATCAGATGATCACTAACAATGGCTAGAGGAGAGAACTCTTGATTTGAAAAGGCAGCAGTAAATGAGGATCTATGCTTGAGAGTCAAATAGTTTATAAATTCAAAAACAATGATCTTAAATAGTTGGTGAATTTCTGGAATTTGTGAAATGTTGGATATTTTGTGTGATGAATTTATATATTTGGTTCCAAATGGATATTTTTAGTGACATGAATTTATGATTTTGGTTCTAGATGGATATTTTAGTGACATGGATTTATGAATTTGGTGGAATTTATGAACTTATAATGAATAGTATATAATAGTATATATTTTATGACTATCTACTAGATCATGATTTCTCCTGCTAAAAAATTGTAATATATGTGTGTGTGTGTGTGTGTGTGTGTGTGTGTGTTAGACATAAAATGAGCTTTTGTGAATGTTTCAAGTTTATTATTTAGTATGTATGTGCATGTATTAAAAATTTGCATATATAGTTCTTAAATTTTGAAATTTGTATGTATGTACATAGTTTAGTTTAATGATTTGTATGCATGCAAATTATGCATCATATTTTTTATTTTAACTGTACATGTACATACATTTAATTTTGAATTTTGTATGGACATGCTCTTGAGTTGAACAATCTATGTATATATATGTGCATTTCAATTAAATATACGATCTTAATATATATGTTGCTCATCCTATTTCAATTAAATATATGTTCTTAATATGTGTATGCACATGGAATATTTTGTATGATCTTTAATGTAGGTGCACATTTATATCGAGCATATCATGGATGATTTTAACAATGATGATATCATCAATCCACCACCTCAGCCACATCCACATCCACCTCCCCCCCCTCCACCTCCACGTCCCCCTCCCCCTCCCCCTCCACGTCCCCCTCCCCCTCCCTCTCCCCCTCCACCTAATATGCCACATCCAACACCTATCACATCTGACGAGGCTCACTTGAGAGCACAAATAAATGATCAAGTTTCATCCTTACAAAATCCCCGATGCCCTGTGCATGTGCAACCCCTTGTTGTTGCTTTTGGTCCTCCCATTCCTACACCTGTACATCATCAAGCTCTGGTCTCAACATTAGGTTCCCTTAGTACACTCGCAAGAGACCTTGATCAACACGCTTCTGTTATAGCGAGTGGGGAGCATATATACAATGATGATGATGGAGGAGTTTTTAATGGAGGTAGTCCAAGAACCTCTCTAGGAGTTTTGAGGCCCATACCCCATATATGTACTAGTTGTCATCAAGTACACTATGGACCTAATCAGGCCACACCTAGTTCAGGTGGACGAGGAGATTCTAGTGGTTCATCTGGTCGCATCAGTTCATTCATAGAGTTCCTCATAGCAGACCATCACCCTGAGGACACTACGACATAGGTATAAACATGCATCTAGATGTACGTTCATTTTATAAGAATTTTGTTGGTTGTATATATCAAAGAAATGTTTGCAATACATTTTAACAATCAATTTTTTTGGTGTACAGATGACACTAATGATGCAAGGGAAATCATTTGTTCCACGAGTACATACATCGACACCAGTCATACTCGGCAACCCTTATGGGGTATTTTGATTTCAATTTTTAAAATTATATATGAAATCATAAATTATTTAACTTGAGTTTTAAATTTATAATTGATTCACATATATGTTTGAAATATTTATGTTGGTTTAGGTGAGTCAATCGACATCCATGTCGATTCCTCTAGAGGGATTTTCAAGCACTCCTCCACTATCAGGCATCATAGATCAGGGGCAGGTACATTCATATTGTAAATTTGTTTAAAGTTTACATTCGTATAGTTACAATTTTATGAGTTTTGAATTCACTAGATCTATGAAACACATGCATGTACACTTGTAAATATTATAAGCATTAAATGTCTATGTACATGTAGGTCTAGGTTGATACCATAATAAGGATGGGCATTGGGAAAAAAATTGATGTTGTAGTTACTCGTGAGGCCATTGATTTCCAGGTTGTTTACAAAACTTTCTACAAAAAATGTGCAAACTTGAATATATATATATATATATATATATATGTATATATATTAACCTAATTTAATTGTACATGCTTTAATTTTGATCTTATAGGACTTTGTTAGTGCAACTTTCATCCCTGACCCAGACATAGTTACACCACCAGGAGGACATGTAGAGCAAGTTCTAGATCAAATGGTAATTTAATTTTTTTTATTATATTTAAAGTCAATTATAAATTTTAAATTGAATATATATACATAATATGAGATTTTTACATATTCTTTTTCTTTTATAGCATGAGACACATCTTCTAGTTGAGCATGTACAGATAGGTCCTAGAGAAGAGCCTAGTGCACAACCTCAAAATACAGTACAATTAAAATATGATAAATTATAAATTAAATTGAATTAAAAAAAATCAATTGTAGAGTTGTACATCTAATTTCGAATTTCTTTGTCTTCTTTTTGTAGATTGATTTAGAGAATTTAGAGGTTGCTTTAGGTGCACCAGAGCATCCAGACATAGATATGATGGTAATTTAATTTTATGATGGATTATAAATTAAATTGTCATTAAATCATTTTTTATTGTCTTACATCTGATTTCATCTTTCTATTATACAGAGTGTTTCAGGTCATCGACATAGTCCGCATGGTGTGAAGAGGTCTCATGATTATAGAGACAGTACATGACCTAGAAACATGTGACTTTATGTTTTATATTTGTTTATTTCATGGACTATATTTCTTGTTTCTCATGTACTCTGTTGGACTTTATTTCATGCACTTAATATATTGGTTTCATGCACTTGATATGTTACATAAATTATGGACTTTATTAGTGTTTGAAATTTTAATTTACACATGTACATTTATGCATTTTATATTCATAGTCAAGACATTAATATAGGACATTAATGTGAAATTTAGTGATCTCATACATGGATTAATATAGGACATTTTAATATTTATACTTTGCAAATTTAGTGATTTCATACATGATATACATGATATGTACATTCAATAAATAGCTTATAATTACTCAAAACTTATTCAATTCATCAGCCAATCAATAATCACTGAAGTAAATCATAAATTTACAAACAAAAGAAACTCATTTATATAATTAGAAAGGATAAAAATTTTAAGAAATAAACAATACCATAGAAGATTAGAGAATAAAAGCATTAATAAATACTATAAATAATAGTTCATCTAACACTAATTTATAAGTTGTCAAAACAAATAATGACGTCTTAAGGGGGTGTCTAAAGGGGTCATAATAGAACGCCTTAAGGGGATGTCTTAAGGGGTTATAATATGTCTTAAGGGGATGTCTAAAGGGGTCATAATAGAACGTGTTAATTAAGGGGATGTCTTAAGGGGTCTTAAGGGGATGTCTAAAGGGGTCATAATAGAACATGTTAATTAAGGGGATGTCTTAAGGGGATGTCTAAAAGGGTCATAATAGAACATCCTAAGGTGATGTCTTAAGGGGTCATAATATGCCTAAATGGGATGTCTTCCTTCCTATAAAGCCCGGCTATATCTAAAGGGTCACAAACCGTTAATTATGTATGTCTTAAGGGATGCCCAAAAGGGTCATAATAGGAATGTCTTAAGGGGATGTCTTAAGGGTGATAATACTAAATGGGATGTCTCTGGTAAGTGCCTCAAGGGATGCATTAAGGGGTCATAATACATCTTAAGGATATAATTGATTTAACAATAATGTATGCATGATATTTAGTGATTATACACATAAACATAAAGTTTCAAAGTAGGAAAACATGCATA
Source organism: Sequoia sempervirens (assembly GCA_007258455.2). NCBI lineage: Eukaryota > Viridiplantae > Streptophyta > Pinopsida > Cupressales > Cupressaceae > Sequoia > Sequoia sempervirens. Next base: position 18,838 of record VDFB02293209.1, on the reverse strand, counting down.
TTTAAGAAACAAAATATATAGAATATTGATTTGATATGAAGCACATAGAGTATGTTTTAATTTTGTAAGTATGGATGTGCTATATATGTCATCTCAAAATGTTTGTAGGTAAATTTGATATGCCATCTCAAGAACATCTCAAACTCATGGCTAGAATGTAGTAGGTCTTCACACCACCTGATATCAAAAAGGTACAAGCAATATCAATGAAATCATCAAAACATACATATTTTAATTTATATAAAACTATCTATATATACAGAACTCAAGTACTTGCATTTAAAAGTATTCAACACATGTTTGTAGGTTGAATCCAGGCATCGTCTCCTTTTTGTTTCAAAGTATGAGATCAATAAAATGATGGATTTATGATACAAAAAATGACAATAAATCAATTTTAACTATTAATGTCCAAGAAATATCAATATGTAATCAAAACATGTATTTAAATATAATTTAACTAATAATTGCCTGTTTTTACCAAGTATTCCATGTTGTCTAGGTTGAATCTGCATGGACTAGATCCTTTTTGTGATTATTCCTTAAGGATGTATAAAAGGACAATTTAAATCAATTTCAACTAATAACACACCACTGATCCTATTGGAAAACATGTTCAAAAACCATTCTTTCTTCTCAAGTATTGTCGTAGCCAAGTGCCAACAACCACCACTGATCCTATTGGAAAACATGTTCAAAAACCATCATCAAATAAGTTCTCAAAATTTTCTTAAGGGGATCAAAGACTTGACCCAAAATTGCTTAAGGGATCTAAAACTTGTTAATAAAAATTTTATTAAGGAGGTGTCTTAAGGGGATCACCGTACCTATTGGATAATGAAATCCATCATCATCTTCTCAAGGTGTTATCAACTTATGTTTAGTTTCCACACAATGAACCAACCAATATTCTATTTGATCTTCATTCCCCTCAGGTGCAATAACAGTATACGCATGTCCTGCCAACAAAATTTGATTTAATAACTTGTGCATATCCATATAAATAATTTAGTATTACAAAATAACTTAATAAAGTGAAATAAAATGAAATAAATTCAATTAAAATTACCTTCTTGTACAAGGTCTGAAACACGGTCATAATCTTCAGATGCAAACAATTGATCATTTTCTGGAATAGTTCTTTCATATTGATTATGTGCTTCTGCTGGTGTCAACGATCTTTGCTCCCACTATTCAACCCATTCTATATTTCCACAAGCTTCCCAATCTCCTGAGATATAAAACTAGCAAAAACATGCAAGCTCCCTTGTCCAAATAGTCCATGTGCTTGTTGTTGCACTCATAAATGAATGACATTTAGTAGATCCACTAATTGTCTCACAATCAAATCTAAATACAATGTTTTCTTCTTCCACCAACCAAAAGAATCAATGAACTGTAGAGTAATCACTTGAACCAGGTGCAGATAATCTTCTATTACACCAATCCACAATCTCACGTGCATCTTTAAATTTTACTGAATCCTCAAATTTTAATTGTTGTTTAGCAAGAATTCTTTTGGCACATGCACCAGCTCCATCATGTTCTCCTTTACCATACCTAGCTTCATAAAAACTCCATATATGCTGGACATTAAGTTCCTTGTGAACCCTACTTAACCAATAGAACATTCTAGCATTTTTGAACTACCCCATACAATTATCTGACCATATGAGGTGTTCTTTCATATGGATTCGGCTTTCTCTTAAATTTATATAAAATATACTAAAACAATATTGAACAAACTCTGATGAGTGTAACCAATTGTCACTCAAATAAAAATGATACTCCCTCAAAACTTTTCTATCATCCTTAGTTCTATCATCTGCATGTCTATAAACAATATGGACAAACATAGCTACTTGCACTGAATTATAATATTGAGATTGAATTTCCTCTTGTGGAGCGAGAGTATAATTCTCTGCAAAATCAACCACTAAAAGTATAGTACCAATTGGAAATGTGTTCTACATGCGCGAAATTGGCCATCAAGCCATTGAGCATGTTCAGAGTGCATGACATATTTTGGTACAATTTTATTCTTAAATTCACTCATAAATGCATGCACCCCAACTTTTTATGTAACTAAATCACAATGCTTTCCTATTTTTCAATCTTTTAAAGAATAGTGAATATTCCTAAATCTTTTGACATCTACTAATTGTTGTCCAAAATCATGATCAACACTTTCATGCAAACAAATTCTTAAAAATGAAAGATTTCTATAGTTAATGCATTGTCCAGAAATACAAGAACTTAAATAAAATAATTTATCATTAGATTTTCACAAAACAAACCTAAAAATAAAATTTCTTTATTGGGTTTTTCTTTAGGTGGTATATCAATATCACAACTCAGATAATCATGTTAGTATGTACAACATATATCGAAAACATCATAAAATAAAATGAAATTTAACATGTATTTTGGCAACACAAATTTATATTTGTTGCTTATTAATTTTACATGCTGTGTATTTATATTTTCAAAGACCTTTTGACTTATTTTAATATTACTAGGTAATCGACCGCTAAAATTTTCTATAAAATTCAGTTTGAAGCCGTATCTAATAGGTGTTTTGGGGTGAGGATCATAAACTTTTGGGATCCCACCCTTAATTTTAAAACATCTCTAGCATTAGATGAAACCCTAGTATTATCATGCCAATATTTTTTTTGATCAAAGATTTAATTTCACACTAATTTATATCGTGACCTCATCCATTGAAACCTAACATTGATTGATATAGGATCATTTTCTATACTTTCTCTTTCTTTTTTTCCATTTTAGTAATGTTCTTAGGATGTATTTTAAAATTCACTAATATTATCATTCTTTGTCTCAAAGCTATTTTATTAACTATAGCTATTTTCAGTCTTTCTTGCCACCCTTTGACCACTAGCATTTCCTAATAGATTGAATGGAAAATAGCAACAGTAGACATAACATGTTTTAATGATTGATCTTTTCTTTTTGGTTTAACATAAAAGCCTAACCTTTTGATTACTTTCCTCATTTTTTGCATTCTCATCAATTGCATCATTAGTTGACATTGAAATGCAATTTTTTATGATAAAATAATTTGGTGTATATTCTATTCGCACGTGTTCTTATTTTCCTCCAAGAAATTTGACTAGGAAGATTATCAAAAATACCACTTCCAATTTAAAAAAAAGTATTTTCATTAAATTCAACATCACATTCTAGATTTTCATCTTCATTTTCATTTTCATCTTCATTTTCATTTACATTTTCATCTTCATTTTCATCAACAAAACGGTTTTCATTTTCATTTTCACCTTCATTCTTATAAAAAAAATAGTTTTCATTTTCATTTTCATTTCCATTTTCATTTTCATTTTCATCAAAAATACAGGTTCTTTTTTTCATTTTCAAGAAAATGATCATTTTGATTTTCATTTGCAACAAAATATTTTTCATTTTTCTTTTCAACAAATTCAATAAAATTTTCATCTCTCTGAATATAGTCAATGCCAACATCATTAAGTCCAGCATCTTGTAAAACTTCTACATATAAACTTACCATTTCACTAATATGTGGATTTGAAGACATACCTGGATTTGTGCATATTTAAACATTCTCCACAACATTCAAAGAGGGATTTGAAGACATAGTAGGACTTGTTTGTATAATCATATTCTTCTCTAAATTGACTCCTTGCAAATTCGCTTCATCTACAACCATGGTATCCTCAATGTTTTCATCTTCAATAGTTGTTGAATAGGTTGCTCCACCATCATTCATTGATTTCATTCTCATTATTTTTTCTCTTTGTCTTTGTCTCTCTTTTTCTCTATTTGCTTCAACTTCTTGAGGAGTCAATGTCTTCCTTCTCTTATTACGAGCTTTATCTCCCATAATTATAAAATTCTCAAACACAAATGAATGTTAATAGTGAAATAATTCAAAATATTCAATCCAAATTGGAAGGTGAATACCTATTAGGACAAGATTCTTCCTCATGTGTTCCTCAAAAGTAGAAAACTACCACAATTCCACTTTAAAAATTATTTTCTTCATGCCTCCTTTGAAAAATTCAATCCATATTGAAAATTGAAAACCTTTTGTTCCTCCAAACAAGCACAAAAATAACACAAGTCCACTTCAAAAATGGTGTAGATGATGCCCCGTTTGATAAAATCAACTAAAAATCAAGTTCACCACCTGTAAATACAATAGCTTATAAAAAATAATTTACTTTTACTACTCTCGACCGTACATGTGAAGTTGCAAACTTCACAATAATTTTTTGCAATATATTTAAATAAAATAAACAGGATCCTACTTACTATAAATGGGATCCCGCTTACTATAAACGGGATCCCACTTATAAAAATTGGGATCCCATTTATAAGAAGTGGGATACCATTCTATAATCGGGATCCCGTTCTTCGACATTGAATGTCGAGGTTGTTTATGAAATGCAATCCCGTTTATGAAACGAGATCCTATTTATACAACGGTCTGAATATTGTAGAGTAGGAAATGGGATCCTGTTTATTAATAAACAGGATCACATTTTATAGTTGGGATCCCGTTTTTTAAAATTTGATTTTTTTTTTTGCTTTGTGGTTGGGTTTTTGCCTAGGTTTTTGGTTCGGAAAAAGCATTGGAATTCTCAACCTAGGCCTTCAACCTAGTTTGACCTATAAGTTTAAGGTCCTAACAATGTCAAATAAAAATACCTACTTTGGACATATGGCTGACGACCTTTTTTGCAGAATTTTTTGACGAAATTAAAACCCATTTTAGATGAAACAATGTAGATTCTAAATATGTAATTTGTTTTGCAATTGGATTATTTTTTCAAAATTTCAATTAATTTCTAATAAAATTGGTCCATAAACTTTAAATATCAGGGTTTTTTAGTATTTTAATAACTTTTGATCAACAAAACATTTTGACAAACGGATTGCACAAGAACAAAATTCAGACAATTCTTTTAAATTTTTTTTAAAAAAATCAAAAAATGATAAGTTTAGGTCATCTTATGCATGTCGTACACGACGGTTTTTCAAAACGACAACTGCTTTAATAAAATTTAACAAAAAAAATATTCACAAAAATTGCTAAAAAATATCAACGTTTTTCCAAGGAGTCAAGTAAAACTTTTCCCAAAAGGATTTGTGAAGAATACGATAATTTAAGTCAAATATGGATGTCAGACACTTGCATGGTACAGGTAAAAATGCATTTTAAAATGTTGGTTTTTAGGAATGCCTATTAAAACTCAATCGTGTTTGTACAATCTAGGTATTAAAATAAATTACATATTTGGAAACTAGACCTAAGCACTACATTTTATGATGAATGAATTTTTTAATGATTTCATCTCTAAGTGTTTTCCAAATTTTAAGGTCAAATGTGTCAAATTCTGAAAATCAAAAACACTTCCACTTTTTGGCCAAAAAGTGGACTCAACTTCTTGCACACACCATTAACTTGGTCAAAAATTTATGAAATTCAATTTTTATTTTTTTAATCCTATAGTATGCGAAGCATAGAATGTAATGCATGTTTTGGATTCAAAAAATGTGATACCGTTTGAAAGCTATAGATGTTTTTCAACCAGCCTATCAATTAGGACTTTAGTCATAATTCAAACATAAAATGAATAATAATTACTTATTAAATTCAAAGTAAGGAACAATTTATATTGGTGGAAAGTTGAGAATGTCCTTTAAAAACCCTTTTTGTTTCATCAATTTTGGGTAAAAAATGTCGTCAGCCACATACCCATCATATTGCCACTTTTTGGCCCATCATGATCCTGCACATACCCACATATTTTTGAAATAATATAGATAAATTATTCAAATTTTTACGTCAAGTTGTCTAACTCTGATTTTTCTAATTTTTTTCTCACTTAAGGCCCTGTTTTTTCCATGTTGATCTTGCACATACCCTACTATGGGATGATAGGATAGCAGTCGGTGTCAGTGAAGTGATACTCACTTAATATATCCTTCAATGTCTGAAATTGATCACTATGATGTCCAACAATTTGATGATATTTACAATATGGTACATTTGAATCTAAATTAAGTGTTTAGGATACTATGACTCTCTTGCTCAATTAGGGTTATTCACCTAAAGGAGCGAGATAGATCCTACACAAAATCTAGGTGGTTCACTCAAAAGAATGCAAGTATGATGGAAATATGTCTAAATGCAATGATCTAAATGCAAAAAGATAATAAAATTGATTGTTTGTTTATGCAAAACCTAAGAAATATGAAGTGTTTTAAAACACTGTGATATGCAGAAATGAACTGGAAAAATGCACAAATGCAAACATAAGTTAATGAGACTGAATGGAGTGCACCTGAAGATAGAATGTTGATGCTAGAAGGTTCTAGAATGTTTCATAAAACACTAATGATGGCCACTAGGACTCATTTTCCATAGATGGTGAATCACTCCAGGTTCTGGGAAATTCTGCTAAAATAGGTTTTGGGATGTCGGGAACAGAAATCCTCAAAAATCACTTTTTCTGGCCTAGTAGATGATTTGAAGTTAGGATCTTGGACTATTGCACATGAATAATAAATTTAACCATAATTAAAATTCTTAGATAAACATAACAAAATTAAAGTGAAGAGATTGACATAAGGGAGAAAAGAGAGACAAGACAACACAAGTTGATAACTGATTTTTCCAAGATGGCTACATCTCTAAGTCCTCTCCAGTAGAGTGATTGATCCTTCATTATGCTCCAAAAAAAATTACAAGGCTCCAACTATTATAAGTCTCCTCACAGCTCCCAAACAAGAATGAATTACAAAGTCCTCCCTCACAAGTACAACAAGCTTGACTTCAAGCTCCAAATGTACAAAGAAGATAATTCACCATCAAGTCCTAGCTCTCATTTCTTAGAAACTCTCTCTCACCATTCTCCACTCCCTAGAATGATTCTCACAAACCATAAACTAAATTCTGAATGCATACACTTGCACTCTCCTTCACATCCCCTGATTGATAAATCAAAGCCTATAACTCTCCTTTTATACATAATTTTCCTATATGGGGTTAAACCACCATATTTAATAAAATAAACCCCTTAAGAAAAATTTCCCTTATTATCGTCCATTCAGGTTCCATATTGTTTATTTGTTTTTGTCTTTTCTTATAGGAAAGCCATTTAGAGGTTGATTAGTTTTAATATAGTTTTAAAAACTATAATAAAATGAAATTGTCTCCTGTATATTCATGACCCTCATAATTTTGGGCTATAAAAATCATAAGGGATTAAATTTGTTTTACGTTTGTAGGTTAACTTTAATTTTATTTTTAAAATAACTTTTATGAAAATATTTTTTGATATTTAGAGCCCTTAAAAATCTTATTTAAATCCCTTAAAATATTTTAAAATCCTCTAAAATTATTTTAAGATCCTTAAAAATCTTTAAGAATCTTTAAAAATCTTTAAAAATCCCCTTAAAAATCTCGTAGTATGGGCTTTTAAAACTTAAAAGGTTAAATAATTTAAATATAAGGGAATTGAACTTTTAAATTCTATTTTAAATAGTCATGTCATCATTTTTTCCACATCATCATTCTTGCCACATCATCATTCCTGCCACATCATCATGGTCAACCCTCAACTTTGATTGACCATAGCTTTCATGTACAGACTCAGATTTGGTCCGTTCAAAATGCATCAAGTATCCACCTGGAACACTAGAGCATATGGAACACTTAATTTTTTTATTACATGTATCCACCTGGATCAGTCCTCCCCACTGGAGAGGTTTTGGACATCCAAAAGTTACATTTATTTAGAATTTAAGTGAGGTCATGGACTCCCCACTTGTCTTGTGTCACCAGTTCATTTGAACACCTGGCTCATCACCATAATGAAGGGTACAATTATGTTGTTAAACACATGCATCATTCCATCACTTCCATAAGCATCTACATCGATTGTTATAGCCATTAACCGATAACCACTAACTAATATCAAGCTGAATAACAATGCAGATACAAAAGTGAATGAAGCAACAATATGTCTATCTTTCACAACAAGAATATTTTTACCCAAGGGAACATTAATGCTTTCATTTATTGCTTCCTCATGTTGTGTAGTCGGTGTATACTACAACATCCGATTAGCCTTGATTACCTCAAGTTCATGTCTAGAATCACTTGACTTGACATCTACATAAGAGATAAGTCTTTACTTGTATTAATCACCCTTTTCAACTGCCCTGTGTTTGCAAAAGATCTATTAGTCTTTATCGTATGTGAATGTAAAATATACCTAATACCATCTTTAAACAAGTGATAATGATTAAATTCCCTATAGAAAATAACCTTCTAATCATACAAATATGGGCTGCCCAACACTATCACACAGACATCTAGTGGAACCACATCAAACTGCACCTCATCAACATACTTGTGATTGTGAACCTTAAAAAACATTTCCTTGTTACTTGCAATTCAATATTTTCACAAATCCAACCTAGTGGATAATGTTTTTGATGTAGTGTAGTTTTCAATCCCAAGTTCCTTACAACATCTTCAGAAATTAAGTTAACTTGAGATCCACTATCTATGAGTGCATCAATTTTGGTATGCTTAGCAACAACCCTTATGTGTAAAAGCTTATTTCTTTTCTTATTTTCAACGAGATCATTAACTTGAGAAGTAGAAGCACAACTATCAAAGGAAACACTGGCAATAGGAGCCTTATCTTTCAAAACCATTTCCATTATCTTAGTTTCATCCTCGGACTCTGAACCAAGATCCATAACAACATTTGCAGACTCCATCCCTTTCTATTTAAGAGCCCATTTCGACTTCAATTTCTGGATACAATTGCCATCAGTGATCTTCATCATGACCTTTCATGTCACAATGAGAGAATGTGAGTTTATCATCCGTTTTCTTAATTGTAGTTGTCTTCTTACCATTTTCTTTATCTTCATATTTACCTTCAGGCTTAGATGGCTTCATGTTAGACTTATCTTGATGAAAATACCCTTACCGCTTGACTCTAAGTGTGTAGCTTGTACACAAACTTCATCTATATTACTAGGATTCAAAACCAAAATGGAATGTCTTAGATAAGAGTGAAGACCACCTATGTACTTAAGCAAGGTATCCTATGTGTACAATGGAACATTCAATGTAATAGCCCTTTTTTTGAATTCATGGATGTAATATTGGATAGTTTGACCTTTCCATTGCCTAAACACTTTCTATTCCATCATTAACTATTGCATATGGCCTAGGGGATAAAATTGCTTCTTAAGAGCATTAACAAATTTTTCCCAAGTTAAACTGACTCTACCATGTTGTGAAATTTCTGCCCAAGTTCTATGCTCCCACCAAGTGAGAGTTGTTCCTCCCAACCGAAGAGTAGCTAACTAGATCCTAGAAGCATCATTAAACAGATTTTGAACTCTACAATAGGCTTCTACTTGTTGAACCCGGTCATCTAATTTCTTAGAATTCAATTCTCCACAATACTTAGGTAGATAAAATTTTACATCTAATTTAATTCTAGGCTTATGTGCACCCTTGAAAGGAATAAAAGAAGTAGAATCAGTAGAAAAAGGAGAGGACAAAGAAGGAGTTTTTGGTGGATCATCACCACCTCCTAGTCTTTTCCATGGTGATGAAATTTGGTACATATTTAACACTTCAATTTTCGATGGCAAGTATCCACCTGGATCAGTAGTGGGACTTATTCACCACTGGTGGCGAATTAGTCCATGTACACAAATCTATAAATTTTGAAGTCAACTCTAAGGGTCTAGATCTGTACTTGTCTTCTTATTGGGTTAATAGATCCAATCTATAGAAAATCGGTTGAATGATGTCTCCAAGCTTGAATTAGGTCTTTGTTGACTTGAATAGCTTTGATGAATTGTTGACCACTTTTCAACACCTATCTCTTTGACAAATCTAATTACAAGACCTACAAACACACATGCAAGGAGGGGGAAAATGGTTAAGGGTTAGAGTATAGGGATTTTCCTTGGTTAAATCCCACTTTAGTAATCAAACCCTTGTTAAATAAATGAAATGAAATAAATAAGGAATGATGAAAAAAAAACATGCAAGTGTTGTACCAACTCACCAAACCCTTGTTGTCAAAATCTAAAGATTTATCAATGGTTGTTCCAAGATGCTTGATAATTGCTTGAGTGTATGTGATGATTAATTCAAAAATATGAATGGGGGTTAAAATGGATAGAAAAGCACTTATTTAAACATACTTGTGTGCTAATTTCCCAAAAATACATCACAGCCCAACCTAAAGGTCTTAATGAATAAGAACTTGAAAGAAATTTGAATTTGTTTTGAATTTTGTGCCAAGAGGGACTCATTCGCCTCCCATGTTGAATGGATCCAACTCAAGGAAAGCAAGTGGTTTTCAGGGATTAATTTGTATTTAATGTTGTTTGTCAGGTTTATATTCAAAAATACACTTAATTTAGGCCTATAAGTGCAAAAAGGGGCCAAATAAAGTATAAGAATGGTGTAATTAGTGATGACAAGCCTAGAAAAGCATGAAAGTTTGTTACAAGACTTTACAACACTTTAACATAAGACTTCGTAAGGGATAAAAAGGGAATATTTAGATGAATTATAAGAAGAAGAGTCTAGAAAAGTGTAGAAATGTGTTACAACACTTCATAACACCTTCATAAGACATCATAAAGTCTTAATAATTTGAATATCCAAGACCTAATGTGAATGCATAAGTCACATTGCATCACTAAATCTAAGCAAAATATGCCAAGCATCATAGGAAAAGGATCTAACTGACCATGAAAATGTCCAAAGATCCATTTTTCTACAATATACCTTGAAATTGGTGTGTCCTAGGTTTGGGGCCTAGGACCCATTCTCCCAAGGGTGAATGGCCCCCCCTTAATTTATGACCCTATTTTTTAATATATTTTTAGTGCCATTCTAATGATTCAAATTCAATTTGCAATTGTTGGCTTTTAAATTTTAATTGTCGGAAATTTTGAAAAATACCTATAGAAGCATAGTTATTTTGTCAATTCAAAACATCTAGCAAGAGGATAACTTCCATATGAGAAAATATTATTGTCAAGAGCATTGAAGAGCAGATTTATCAATCATCTACAACAACATTCAATATCCTTTCACGATGTCAAGATTTATATGTGTGTATGCATTGTTTGGAGCTAACATTGTGATGTAGGTTTCAAGCATTCAAGTCAAGTTTTAAGAATCAAGATCAACATCCAATTAAGACATTTTATGCAAGATAAAGACCTTGGAGAGATTTTTTAAATTTTAGTTCTTCACGGATCTCCATTAAAAGTTTTAGTGAGTTGTAACATAGCATTGTTTATTCGTCATTCCTTCCATTCATATTTCATTTCATTTCAACGTTTAATTACCAAAATAGGGTTTGACCAAGGTAGGGGATTCACCAAAAAATTAATTTTCCCTCTCTTTGTGTTTGTAAATTTCTAGGTGAAGAAGGATTGAAGATTGAGCAAAAGTGTAATTTTGCAAAGTTGTCAAAGACATTGTCGTCAAGATATGAGAACTTAGATCACATATTTATTTTTGACTTTCCAGTAGTGAAACCTAGGGAAAACAAAAGCTCACATTTGTGATATCCACATATGGTATATTATTGCATGGGCTTTAATGAAGCATTAAAAATGTTACTATATATATCCATATAATCAATATATATGTATATATGTATGTATGTATGTATGCATTCATGTATGCATGCATGTATTTATGAATGCATGTTTGTATGTATCAATCTTAATACTTATGTAAATATGTGTATATTTATATACATTCAGTAGTCACAAAATTTTAAACAAAGAATTTGGATTTATATATATGTTCTCACAGTTTGAGGCAATTGAAATATTCACATACATTTGTGTAAATTGATGTTTGTATATGTATATGTACTTATATTTATGCATACATACCTACATATGCTTATATGTTATTTATAAGAACAATCATGTTCCTTTATATAGTCAAAAAATCAAACTAATATAATTGAATATGATAACATGATTCACATATACACTTTTGCATCAACATTCAAATATTCTTCTAAATGAATAGGATAAGCCAAGTTTTCAATCATTAAATTTCTAACTCAACAAATGATTAATCAAAGAGTAACACATTAGACATTTACCTCGGAAGAAGAGTAGTTTATGCAACATGATAATAATGTTGTTTTACCAAACACATAGTCATATATAGTACACAATTATCTCTAGGAAAACATTCAAATTTGAACAATCATAATGTAGACAATGTGTATGTTTGTTTGTGCATATTTTCAAATTTTTGATGACCATTATTTTTCCTACTAGATCTACTACCTTCTCTTTGGTGATACTTTCCATGTGATCCTTGGAGGGGAAAACATTTTCCTACACTCACCTCATTAAATCGAGAAGGCTTTTAGTTGCTATTAAAGTACACACATATCTGTATAATTTATTTGAAAAAAAATGAGTATAATATGACATTTTCATTTCTATGAACACCAAATGTGTAATTTCATCATTTCACAATATGCATCTATTTACTATAATGATAAACCAACATATCGTAATTGATCACAATTTATGTTTTCAAGTCCAAAACTAAAATGCACAATCAAAATAACAGTCTAAAGATTATGAAAAAAAAATGTAAGAATCAAACCTTCCAATATAAATTTCTAGTTAAGAACTCAACTTTAAAAATAATTAATTTGTTAAGTTTAATTTTTTTCAAATATTATTTTATTATTTCTAAAAGTAAATTAGAAAAAAACATTCCTTATCTTAATAGAATATCCTTTGATACAAGTTTTAGTTAATCACATAAAATCGTAATATCAATGAAAATGTTTAATTTCTACCTAAAATGGAAAGCTAGCCACAAATAGTAACAAAGAAATAAAAACCATGTACTATAAGCTATAAAACTACTTTATTTATAAGATCAGATAGACCCATGCAAACCGCATGTACTCCTGATCTCCACACTTTAAGTTACAGATTAAGTATATATCAAGACAACATACTTATAGCAAATATGTATATATATATATATATCTATATATATGTATATGTATACTTCATATAACAGGAGGGACTTGAGAGATCTTCCAGAGCTGGCTTTCCTTGACTTTCGGCGTCTGCAGAACAACTTCCAGAGTGCTTTCGTCTACATCCAAATTAAAGATCTTCTCAGGAGGAATGCTTATTGCAGCACATATGGGCGTAAACTCCAGCACATCCTTGATTTGAGCATGATTCCAGCGCATACGCCGCTCAGGTTCAACGAAAGGGTCATACTTATAGTCGAGCAAAACAAGCTGCCGGCAAACAACCACACTTTATCATCAAAAGTCATGTTAGACATAAATATTGTTCTATAACTGAAGAATATTTTAGACCAAAACAACCGAGAGGTTTTTTTGGTAGTAACGGCATTGTGCAAAAACAACTATCACTCACACAAGCACAGACAAAGTAAAACTTTTAAATACATATCAACTTATAAACATAAATTCATTTAAACCACAGTTGTGGTATAGACAATGTATATATACCTGAGGTGGGTCAACAAGCTTTACCACACCATCTTTAATATCCATATACTTATTATGATAAGCCTTACAGCAGACCGTCACGTTCTGCTCCTGGGGAGCGAGCTTCTGTTGCTGGCAGGATGCCATAGTTGGTTATAGCTTAGAAAATAAGATGCACAAAGCAATGAACAATGCAAATGAGTGAGTGTGTTGTGTTTGTAGTTTGAGGTTTGGTGGTGCTTATATAGAGTCAAGAAAAGGAATACTAGCTTTCTTAAAGCTGTAAAGTGGAAGGGAATGGAATAGAACTTTAACTTTAGATTGGAATTAGTTCTTTCGAGTGATAGAGAAAAGATCATGCGGGGAACGGTTGTCGAACAGAAACAGATAATTTATTCCCTCATCTTTATTATGAATAGACTAGAAAAAATCATATGAAATGAATTCAACTTAATCTAACATCAATGATAAAATTCTGAACTTAAATCCAATGTACTGTTAGTCTCTGTTTATAGGGGCGGGGTTTATGTTTTCGTATTCTTGTTTTCTTATATTAGTGTTTGTTGAAAATCGTGTAAATTGAAATACTTTCACAAAGTTTTGTAAAGATTTAGAAAATTCGCAGGTTTAAAAAGATAAATAAATTCTCTAGGGTTGTATTTATTAAATTTTGTTCATTGATTTTTCAATGCAATTGGACGTTTTCAAATTTCAATAACTTGAAAATAACAAAAATAAAAAATAAAAAATAATGGAATGACGTAATTACAATATCAAACATATATTTTCAAAGTTTTATTAAAGTTTAATCCAAATTCTAATGTTTTTTTTTCTAACTTAGTTTATGGAATTTGATTAAATGGAGTGGGGTGTGGCATATTCTTAGGATCACAAGTTATCCTTTAAATGTAAAAGCAGGCACAAGGAATGAAAACTATTGACAAATTCTTAAAAAAAGAGAGGATGCAATAATAGTGTCAAATTATTCTTTGTAGAATTGGTTGTATATAACAATGCGAAAGCTCAAAGAATAATCAAAACTAGATTATATCACATATGATTATACATGCCCTTGTGAATATGTATGCAAAATTTAAAGTATTTATTTGATGTAGGTTAACTACTCAAAAGAATACCTCAAAAAATGTGACAGTTAAACTACAATAATTGCAATGGTCATATTAGCATTCATTGAACAATGAAAATATTTTCAAAAATTGCTAATGTTTAATATTTACAAATATTTCATTTCAAAAATCATGTGGAATCAAAAATTAAAGGCACTCTCTAATGTTGCATTTATCAAAATTTTCTTGTTATTTTTTCTTGAACTAATATTGGTCACTTTTTTTTCTCTCCTACCTTTTAAAATTTTAACTAATTGAAAAGAAAGAAAAAATTGACCAATAGCATGGCACAACTACAAAATCAAACATGTATTTCCAAAGTTTTATTATGGTTGACGTGTATTAAATGAAATAATTGCAAAAATAAGTAAATATAAATTTTGATATTTCATTTCTATCTATTTGTCTTTTTTTTCCTTTTGGGTATGATGAAAGACGTCAAGACATTTAGGTCTCTTCCATGTTGACTCAAAATCTTTTCCTTTATTATATTATTTTTCTTTTGTTTTCCTTTTGGGTATGATGCAAGATGTCATGAAATATAGGTCTCTTCCACGTTGACCCAAAATATTTTCATTTATTTTATTCTTTTTCTTGCGTTTTCATTTTGGGTATGACGCAAGGCGTCGAGAAATTCAGGTCTCTTCCATGTTGACCTGAAAGCTTTTCTTTGTTTTCACTCTCTTTGTGTCATTTATCTTGTTCCATGAGAACTTTGAGAATGATGACAGTTCTGAGCTATTTAAAAACATTGTGGCAAAGGAATAATAACCTTGAATCTATGGATCCCTTGTGTTATTTTGTGATTTCATTGTTGGTGTAACCCATTTTCATGATGTAGCTTCATTGGGAAACATATGACTTAACATAGGAATTAAGCTAGATCACGTCCTCTTTATTGTTAGAATTTATCATTTTCTAGTTTAAAGTAATTGCAAACAACATGGTGTTTTGTAATTTCTTTAAAGTGAGACAATACATTGGCACTATTCTTTTTGCAGTTTACAAATCATGTTTCATTGTGTGGTCTTCTTACTTCATGTGATGCATCTTTCACTTTTTGGTGACATTAGGTGTGATGTCCTTAAACAACGTGATCTCTCTTAGAATATTCTATTCCTCTTAGTGGCTTGTTGTGACACATTGCATCCCCTAAGTTGTGAATCTTCTATTCTTCAGTTGGTCCTCTCTTTGAGACATTATGCATGATGTCCCATAAGTTAAGACCTTAACTAAACTAAGAAAAACTCCTTTAAACACACCTTACACTATTTAGCATTTACAATATCTATTATATAGCCACCTTGCATAACACACTTTGCTTTCATGTGGAGCCATCATGTTTGTTCATGGGTGTCAAGCATGTGAAGTCTTTCTTTCCTTGTGAATCCTTTTATTTGTTTTGTGTGGCGTCTTATCAAATTTATCAAGAGGTATAAATTTGGTATGGTTATTGTATGGGAGCTAAACCTAGGTGTGACTTTCCCATAGCCAATTACTTGTGCGTGTGAGCACATACCGACCATGTGCCTATGTGTCTCACTTCTCTGAGGGTTCACCTAGCGAATGACTAAGGTTCCACTAGCCCTTGTGAGTGTGTGATTTGTTTGCATAGTGGACATTGCATTGCACCCTTAAATGTTTTTGGACAAAAAAAATAGATTTGGTAGTGTATGCTTGCACCTTGTTGTTTCTCCTTATATTATTCACATGTGTGTTATTTTGTGCCTATGTTGGTTTTCCATAGGATCTTGATCCTGGGGTCTTGTGCAACCCTCTTGATCATTGTCTTCCTATCTCACTAGCATTGGCACACTTGGACCACTCTTGATGTGATTTTGTCTACTTTAGTGTGAGTTGGAAGCCAGTTTCTCTTCTCACTAAAGTGGGGGATAAATGTATAGTAGAAAAATCTATCCCTTTACATTTTCACACTTGTTTTGGCCCTTCCTACTAAAATTGGGCTTCTATATGCCTTATTTGGTTCTATTTTGCATGATCTGCAAGAATTACTTAATTCATTTCTCAGAGGATAATCCTGAAGCTTAACAAATGGCCAATAATAATTCATACACCACCTTGGGCATATGCATCCCACCTAGGTTTTGAGGGACGATCTTGAATATTGCATAGAACATAACATTTCTTCAAATTTGTGTCCCAAGATTAGGCTACTCAAACTCATATGCCCCAACTAGTGTTTGAGTCTCGCTTAAGCTTGGACCTATTTCAATTTAAATTCTTGGTGGGATTTATTCTCCCAGATCTAATGTTAGCTTGTACTGTTGTAATTTTAGGAAATTTAGCATAAAATAGTATAAATAGAAGGTTATCTCACATAATTTCTCCTAGAAAGTTTTCTAGTCATCTAATATTTTCAAGATAGCATTCTTATAACAATTTATGAGATCAAGAGCATTTGAGAGGTTATTATCAAGAATTTTGGAGTTATATTCAAGAATCAAGCATCATATCAAAGTCATCATGCATCATGTGTGTTTTTTAGCTACCATTTGTGATGTAGGTTTTCATGATTCAAGGGGTATGTGCAAGATCATGATGGGCCAAAAAGTGGCGATATCATGGGTATGTGTAGGGTATGTGGCTAACAATATTTTTTTTTACCCAAAATTGAAGAAACGAAAAGGGTTTTTAAAGGAGATTGTCAAATTTCCACCAATATAAATTATGCTTTACTTTGAATTTAATAAATAATTATTATTACTTTTCTATTTGAATTACGACTAAAGGCCTAATTGATAGGCAGATTGGAGTAACATCAACCCTCAATGGTATCACATGCATTTTTGAACTGGAAACATGCATCACATCTATGCTTCACATGCTAGGATTAAAAATGAATTTTATGAAGCCTTTGACAAAGTTGGAGTGTGTTGTATTATACACTTTTACATTTTTCTTGAAAGTTGTAATAAAAATTCATAATTAAACTAGCTTACTTGAGAAAAAAAATTACAAAAAAATATGTATCACATCGTAACATGAGTCCTCTACTTCTTATATGGGTATCCTGCAGTGATCATGATGGGGTGAAAAGTGGCAATACGGATTGGTATGTGGCTAATCCAGTATTTTCACCCAAAATTGACAAGTTCAGCAATTTCTTTTAAATAGGATTCATAGCTTCTATCAATATAAATTATGCTTTAATTCTGAATTTAATAAGTAATTATTATTAATTTTCTATTCAAAATTACAACTAAAACTCTGATAGATTTATTTTAAAAACATCTATAATCCTTTCAAATGAAGATTAATTTTTAACTTCAAACATGTGTCACATTTTTAGTTTCATAATATAGATTAAAAAAAAGAAAAAAATGAATTTCATAAAAAGTTTTAACTGCTTGTTAAGTTATTGTCGTATTGATGCAATTTTAATATTTCTTAAAAATTTGTAATAAAATTCATAATTAATTATTACTTGAAAAATTACAAAAAAAATATGCATCACATTGGGGCATCAGTCCTCTACTTATATCTAAAATCTTATAAAAATATTATCATTTTATTGTGGTTAGGGGTGGTCGACAAACACCTACTTTAATTTTTCCTTGAAATTTAAGTACCACTGCATTGAAATTTCAAATTTTCACCAAATAGATTTATTTTTTTAAACAAACCTAGTAGTTTAGAAACTACATTCAATTTTCCATAGATTCTATTCTTGCATATTTTTGAAATAATAAAGATAAGTTATTCAAATTTTTACATCAAGTTGCCTAATTATGATTTTTCTGAATTTTTTGCCACTTAAGGGCCTGTTTTTTCCATGATGATCCTGTACATACCCATATCTAAAATATTATAAAAAAAATATTATCATTTTATTGTGGTTAGGGTGGTGAGATAGACACCTACTTTATTTTTCCCGTGAAATTTAAGTGCTACTGCATTGAAATTTCAAATTTTCACCAAATAGATTTTTAAAAAAAATAAACATACTAGTTTAGAAACTACATTCAATTTGCTACAGATTATATTCTTTCATATTTTTGCAATAATATAGATAAATTATTCAAATTTTTATGTCAAGTTCCCTAACTATGATTTTTTTGAATTTTCATCGCCACTTAAGGGTCTATTTTTCCATGATGATCATGCACATACCCC
>VDFB02293208.1:0-31520 GCA_007258455.2 Sequoia sempervirens | reverse complement strand
TTCATGGAGCAATATTGTAACTTAGATGGGCCTATTATACAGTAAACACATTGAATTAATAAATCAAAGCATTTTTATCTTCTCTCCTCGTGTTTCATGGTATGCAATCAATGGTTGATTAGTTTGTCTTGTGAAAATTCATTTTTCCTTGAAAACTTGTCTCATTTTTATGCATCCATTTAGTAGAAAATGTATGTTTACAAGTTATAAGCTATGTTGTTTAGTAGTGTTGTTAATCGTGAAACCCTTATTTTTCCTTTTAAAAGCACTGTTACATACCTCCTTATAAATTATTTATGTAAACTGCATTGGAAAGTGAGTTGTGTGAGTCTAGCTTTATGATTTTAATTTGAAGTTGATAGGTTGTTTTGGTGCATCACCTTAGGTTTTTTCAGCATTAAGTTTATTTTCATGAAATTCTACCCTTTACCCCAGAGATTAAATAGTTAGGTGACATCAAAAGGGGAATCCAACCCTTATCACTGGAGATCTACCTTCAAATAGGTTACCCACAACTTGAAAGCAGTCCCATGTTAGTCCAAATCTGTTGAGCTCTTTCAAAGCTTATCAAATAGGGTGCAGATTTGGAAACCTAACAGTTATAATGTGAGTGTGTTATAATGTGAGTGTGTTATAACGTGAGCACGTTATAACATGAGTGCATTATAATGCAAGAACATTATAACATGCTTACATTTTGGCAATTCTTTTTGGCACATTTTTTGAAATTCATTGATAAGGAACAAATTTTAATACAAAACATAACGCGGTCACATTATGTCTTGCTTTGGGAATCCCTAAACCTTAGGCTTGGATTTTTTTTCAATTTCCAACCCAAAGGCTTGGAGTTCCTTCCCAATGTCCAAAGATGTGTTTTTACATATTCGATAGGATTTCACATAATCTTGTTCATGTTAATCCTTAGATTTGCACGTTTCTAGGTTGAGTAAATCAAACACTTGGGTAATGTTAGGATCTCTCTTAGCTATTTAACGATGTAATTTTTTTCACATTTTGACAATGTTAAGGATTTCATCTTTAATTTCTTTTGTTTGTGTGTTTGGTTTTTTGTCAAAAACCACTATTTGGTATTTTTTTCTTTATTTTTTAACTATTCATTGAAATTTAAAATAAATTACATTTTTATAAACTATTCCATTTTACACATTAAAAAAAATGATTTTTGATTAGTTTTCAAAAATTATAGGAGTAGCACGACCAAAATTCTATTTTTCAAGATATGTCCACTTTGAAAATTAGTAAAAATTCAAATATTCATTAAAAAATTATCATAAAAATTGGGCATAAACTACATGTTATTAGCTAATTTCTCACCAAAGTGATTTTAAAAATATAAAAAAAGTTAACCTTTTGAGAGAGGCACAAAAGACACTGTTATATTTTTTGACAAAAACAACACTAATTTATGTGGCTCCCTTTTTTGAACCCCTTAATCTCTACCATTTTTATTTTTTAAATAGTAGTTTAAAAAGTAAAATCAAAGCACTACGAACATTGTTTTGTTGCATCTTAAAATTTTGAGTGTAACTATCCTCAATTTCTCATCCAAAGTCAGTATTTCTTGATTTTAGAAAAAGAGTGCCACTTAAGACCCCCTTTTGGCCCCCCATATTTTTGCACTTATCCTGCTTCCTTCTCCAACATTAGTTTGAGTTGGAAGTTTGTATCAACCTTTTGAACCCATGCCCATGCTGTGGTATTTCTCGAACCATCAAATTATGACAAGCTAAGCTTACCAATTTTCCTCTATAGATCATTGTAATGGTCTCTATTACCCTTGTTGGGAAAATTCTTCATTCTTAAGTCCACGCAGTCTCTTAGGGACATATCTATTTGTAGCCCTCCATCTAACCAATCTTGTTGAAACTGATCTTGTAACTCTACCAATGCAATTTCATTTTCTTCTTAATGTTCCACTCTAGGTGGGAAAGTAGGTATCATGGTTCTAGAACTAGTTGTAGGAACACGATGATTTAAAGTACTATTGTTGATTGAATTGTCTTTATTGCCTCCACTATTGCCAACTTGGTTGTTATTATTATTTGTATTTATCATGAATTGATTCAATATTTCTGAAATAATTGTGTCATTCATTGTTGAGTAGTTCCTTCTTTAAATTCCATTATTGATCCATACAGTTGACAACATCTACTCTATCTCCCATGTTTCTTCCTCCTTGTTCACTACTCCAAGATTCAAGCTTGTTAGGACTGGTATTTAATGATGATCCTTGGTGGGTACCCAAGATATCATAGGTTGTTTTTCATTTTAGAGCCTAGGTAGGTTCCCATTGTCTTCTTATCTCCCTATTATAATAGATTCTCTCCCTCTCACTCATAAACCTTCATAGGTTGGGAGGTTTACCAACTCTAATACCAATTGTAATGTCCCTTGTAAAGTTACTTTAAATTTTACCTTCAATCTTAAGATATCAAAATATGCCAAAGAACAAATGCTTTTAATGCTAGGATTAGGTGTTGTACACCTTGCATAATGCCTTTTATTTTTAATTTATTATTATGTGTGTGGTGCACCTAGGGGTACCTAGATGGATGTGAATCACTAGGAGTTATAATGTTGGGGTTGGAATTTATGTTGTATGAAACATTAGGACTTAATTTTAAAATATAATTATTTAATATTGGAGAAAAATAAAATATAATAAAGTACCCAATATTAAATGAGAGGTCACATGATTTTGTAAGTTCATGGTTTTGGGCACATGGCTTATGTAATACCACTTGGTGGTTTTTTGGGAGCTTGTTTCTATAAAAGCAACCATGAGTGTAGTTGTCTAAGGTTGGAGAGTTTCCTACAAGTTAGTAGGTTGAGCTTGTACAAGTGTGAGGATTTGAAGCATTGCATGGGATGTGTGGTTACTTTCTTGGTCACATGGAGTGCATGGATAGCTTGTGATTCAAAAGTGTTCATGGAGTCTTTGAAGATGTATTGTAATGGGTTTTCATTGGTGAATAATGCATGGAGTGTGGATGCTTTTGGAGGCTAGGTTTTTTTCCCTCTTGAGGGTTTTTTCCGAGGGCATAGCTTGTGTCATCTTTGATGGGTATGCTGTATATTCTCTTGCATGTGGATTTTGAGTACTTATTTGCATTGTTATCTCATTTGGGTTATGTGGAAATTATCATTAAATGGCTGCAATTTTCCTAACAAGTGGTATCAGAGCCATGGTTGGTTAGATAACCCTTGAGAAAAATATTACTTAAGTTTGGATCTATGCAATGCATGAGAGAATGAAAGGCATGGGAAGATATGAGGGTTTTGCATGTTGTTTATTATAGATCTAAGGCTTTTGGGTTTTCTGTTTTGATGGATTGTTTGTAGATTTGGGGTGTAAGAAATTTTGGATGAAAAGGGTTTTTTGGCTATGTATTCAAATGAGGGTTTTGTGGGGGAAAATTTATAGATGACCCCTTGAGACAAAATGGACCTCATGGTTGGATTCAAGTCGGCCGAGAGACAAATTTTGAGATATAATTTTCCCTATTTTGCTGAAGTTGGGAAAAAATGCGATTTTTTTTTGTAAAATCCCCATTTTTGCATTGTACGGGTGACAAATATTTTTTTTAGAAAAATATAAGTCAAAAATAAAAAAAATTTCCCATCGGTACCTGCAAAAGAAAAGAAAAGAAAAAGTAAAAATCAAATGAGGAGTTTGGCTTTGAAAAGTCTGAATAAAAAAAAAAGTGTTTAAAAAAATTGTGGGGAGGGGTGGATCCCCAAGCCGACCACTGTACCCTATTGGCATAGTCTGTCGAAAAACTGTCAACGTAGTACGTAAGGTACCACTAGTAGGCTGACTACTGACGTGCCTGACTACCATTGCCCATAGTGGGCATAAAAAACTTTAAACTTTAAATTTTTTTCATTCACCATTTTAAATCCGCCAGTGGAAATTTTAAATGAAGCTTGATGGAACTTTATTAGAAATAAATTTAATTGGATTGGAATATAAATTCAGGTCCATCACTAGGGGAGCAGCACCGCCCGGGTGGGGCCATCGCTCAACCATCAAAGGTGGCTATTTTTTTTTGCCTTGGGTTCAAACTATTGTTTTACTTCCAAGGGGCATAACTTTCGCCTAGGTGCTTTGTTTCTTGACTTCTTAGACTCATTGGAAAGGTGACTCAGAGCTCTATACTATGGTACCAATTTTTTTTCTAAATTTAGTAGTTTTGACAATGTTTTGCTTGGTCAAAGTTAGGTGTTCTATTTGAGCTTCGAGAGGTGATATCGGGTGCATACAAAGTCAGTTTTTGGACTTTGAATAGTCAATGGAAAGTTTGTTCGAAGCACTACATAGTGGATCAGGTTTGGATTTGTTTAGATATGATTTATTTGATGGTATTATCACCTAATCTGTTTATGGGTTTCTTTGACTATGGTGATACTATGAGTTTATGGATGATCAAATCTAGGAGATTTGATGTTGGATTCATTGTATTCTCAATTGTACATCTTAGATTATTCTCTCATTTGACATGGTTATCAATATATGTTTGGATTTGTATGTTACATTGTTGTATCTACAAGTTGTGCAATGTTGTAGGTGGTCTATACTTACATGTTACATTTATGACTTGAACATGGGTTGTCTTTTCCCATTGATATTTTAGTGATGATGCATGTTTAGTTTTGGTGGCTTGGTTTAGTCACTTGGTTTGATAGTTTTGTTCTCATGTTGAGGAGGTGAGATGGTATTACTAGGTACAGTCATGATATGAGACCTATGTAGAACTTAACTATGATTATTCAGATATGTGGAAACAGTTGGATTGGTTGTTGCTGTTACATTTGATGGTGATCATGATGTCATGGATGTTTATTGTGAATTAGAGACTTTGGCATGTCATGATGGTATATGCAGGTGCACTGTTGGTGGTGTTGGATTGGATCCTGATTTAGGTTATGGCGATGTATCTTCTTGTGGGAGCTTTTGATAGTGATGGATATGATGGTTTGGTAGCATATCTTCTTTCTTTAAAGGATGGTTATCATGTTGTCATTGAGCGCTTAGATTTATAGGTTTGGTGTGAGCTTATGAAAATGATGTGGTGTTGGTTGTGTGCATCATGATGCCATGGGATTGCTCAGTATCATGGTTCAGTGGGAGCATTTGGCAATGATGTGGATCCATTGTCGATTATGGATGGTTGTCTTCAGTAGGGGTTGATTGGTGTCATGGAGGAGCTCTTGGATTATGTGTGCTATAGTGAGAGTTCATTGACATTAGGTGTTGGAGATGTTGAGGTATTATTTATGACTTGTTGGTTTTGATAGGTGATCCTTGGTTGTACGATGGTTTTGTTATTATAGCATGGTATACTCTTTATTACTTGCTTAGAGTTGTGGCATGGTACATGTTATGATGATTTGAGCATGTGATTTCTTTTGAGAAGATTTGAGATCATGGTGTCATGTTTATGTTCCTGATTCTACAGTTGGAGCTATGATTTTGATCTTGGTTGGTTCTCTTTGTATTGAGTACTTTGATCATTTGCTTGGAGTTTAGCATGGATTGATTGGTTATAGGTGCTCATGGATACTTGGAGATGAAGGTGAGGTTGGATTTCTCTTGTGATTAGAGACATTTTCTTGAGAAAGTTTCTCTTTGGAGGTTTTAGCAAGAAGAGTGAAGAGCTTTCACCTGGGTATGGATGTGAGTTCATTATGGTCTGATAGAGGATATTTTTCTTGGTTGAGTCATGATGATTTGGATATCCTAGAGGAGCATTATCATTCCCCACTCTTGGTCTACTCGGTGGTTCACTTGAGAGGTATTTCCAATTTTTCTTTTAGGCTTTTTATTTTTATGCTTTGTCTTCCCATGGATATGGATCTTAAGCCATGGATATTTGGTTTCTAGAGGGTTCATTTGAGGAGTGTTGGCATGTTTATCTCCTTGTACATGTTGGGTTTAGGAGATGGTTTGTTGGGATGATTTCCTTGGTTTGGGAATGGTTACATTGAGTTTGGTCTTATTGTTTTGAGATGCTTACATCCATGATTAGTTACATGATACATATGTTATGTTTGATCTTGGTGATTGGACGGTTGGATGTTTGATGCAGAGTGAGCAGGGAAGTACACCAATCTCAGATGGCATAAGTTCTTTATGAGTGCTTCTCTCAAATACTCTTATCAACACACCATCAAATCACTGTCCTTCTATAAGGAAAACTCAACACACCAAGGGTTTTTGAATATCATACTTTTAAAGGAATTATAATCACTTGAAACATGCTCTAACAGACCACAATCATAACACCATAGCCATGATCAGCACTTAGGAAACCCCATGAATTCATTCCTCAACTAGTAGGCCTCTTTAAACCCAATTGCTTGTAGCACTGCCTGGTAGGACAGTCCAATTAATTCTCACCCAAAAACCTATATCTGATGTAAACTACTATTTTTAGGCAAGTATATATGCCTCTACAAGGCCACAAAATCTTACTTCTTGACAGTGGTTGGAAAAGCAACCATGGACCAACCTATTGATGTCCTCAAGAGGCCTAATTGAGTGCACTTGACTGGTTTTTGGTTACCTAGGCTCACCCCTTCTCCCCAAAGCCTTTTTTCAAACTCCTACAGGCTACTTACAACCATTTCAATCATTCCTAAGTGCCACCTTGAAGAAAAATCTCTCAAAACAAGCAAAACTCAGATTTTTGCTTTACAAGCTAGGCCTGTCACATGAAGATACCAGGCCTAGATCAGTTTGTAACTTTCCCCACACATTTATCCATTCTCCAAAACATTGAAAAGATGAAAATATACATAAATACCTTCCATCCCACAAGAAATTAGCAACTATACACTGTGGGAGTGGAAGATAGAAGCATTTTTTTGGCCAAGCCCTAGTTTTGAGGGTTTTTTGACCTGTTGCTGCTAAAACGAAGATATCTCCACTTATACTCAATGAAAATTAACAAACCACTTTCAAATGAAATCTGAACTCTCCTCTTTCCAACCATAATAGGGTTGAGCCGTACAGTCGTACAAAGGTCGTACCACGCGTTTTAGCAGCAAATTTACACACAAAAATTTCCAGAAAACAACCACTTTTTCATTAGAACTTCAAAAAAATGATTCAACAACCATGCCTCGACCATGAGAGGATTATTTAACATCCAAAACCCTTCCCAACATCCTCCAACTGACATTTTAATTAGGTGGACATTGGAAACCAACTTTTTACCAATTAGACCCCTAATTGCCTAGTTTTTCACTTTTAACAATTTGTTGACAATAAGTACATTATTATGCAACCTTTTGTATTTTTAGAACTAACTAACATCAAATACCCCTAATTACATCATTAATGGGCTCAAAGGCCTTATTCAATCATGAAATGACTCAAATACCCCCTAGTTTCCTAATGCTTTCCTACTAATGTTGAATTTTGAAAATGTGTGTATTGGGTGCTCTCTGCACAATGTTGTTATGGATTTTTTCATGGGGTGTTGTGGAGAAAATCATACTTGACACAGTTAGCATTTAGAGGTGTGTGTAGGAGGACATGCTATAGGTGGTTGGTTTGAAGGTTTTGCATATCATTGTGGATGTTCCTTGGTACTACATGTTTACATCTTCTATGTGATGCTATTAGTAGACTTGATATGCCTTGATCACTTGTGATGGTGCCTTTTTTTTGGAATGTTAATGAAGCGACGCGTTGAATACACTCATTCTAGGTTTACATTCATTTGGACATTTCCCATGCAATGGGAGCTCCTAGATGAGTATGCCACTCTTTGAAAAATTTGCACATGGAGTTTTTTATTCCAGTTTATGGGTGGATATGTGATGACATGAGTTTACTATGTTATGCATACCTTGGAGGTATGAATAGTTGGATGTGTTGGAATTTTTTGTGGGTGTCATTTCAGCTATGGTGATTCATTATTGATAGCTACTAGTGCATACTCATACCTTTGGATTGAGTGTTTGTGTTTTGAGATATCGGTTTGAGGAAGGGTTATGCTTCTTTGTGATATCTCTTTGGATGTGTTCTTATCTTAGTGAATTGGCATGGTGGAGGATGAGAGCATTCATGGATGAGATGGTGGTCACCTTGGTTCTTGTTACAAGTATCTTGATGGAGCACATGGAGCACCTGGATTCCAGGATGGTACATGTTGCCTATGGAAGTTATTATCTTGATGTTTAAGCTTACTTGTTACCCCATTATGCAATGCATACAAGTGAGAGATTTCTAGGATTAGGTGTTGTACACCTTGAATAATGCTTATAATGTTTAATTTATTTTTATGTGTGTGGTGCACCTAGGGGTACCTAGATGTACATGTATCACTAAGAGTTATAATGTTGGGGCCACTTTATGTTGTATGTAACATTGGGACTTAATTGTAAAATGTAATTATTTAATATTGGGGAAATAAAAATATAATAAAGTACCCAATATTAAATGAGGGGTCACATGATTTTGTAAGTTCATGGTTTTGGGCACATGGTTTAGGTAATACCACAAGTAGTGGTTTTGTTGGAGCTTGTTTTTATAAAAGCAATCATAAGGGTAGTTGTCTAAGGCTGGAGAGTTTGATGCAGGTTAGTAGGTTGAACTTGTACATGTGTGAGGGTTTGAAGCATGGCATGGGATGTGTGGTTACTTGCTTGGTCACATGGAGTGTATGGATAACTTGTGATTCAAAAGTGTTCATGGAGTCTTCAAAGATGTATTGTAATGGGTTTTCATTGGTGAATAATACATGGAGTGTGGATGCTTTTAGAGGCTGGATTTTTACTTCTTGAGGGTTTTTTCCTAGGGTATGTCTTGTGTCATCTTTGATGGGTATGTTGTCTATTCTCTTGCATGTGGATATTGAGTACTTATTTGCATTGTTATCTCTTTTGTGTTGTGTGGAAATTGTCATTAGATGGATTCAAGTTTCCTAACATTTAAGAGAGGGTAAAAATGGTTATAGACCTCTACTATGCACTTTCAATCTACTTTAAGAACAACTCCAACTAAACTGATTAACACTATTCTTGATTATTGGATACTTATATATTAATAGGATAAAGTATTATGATGCTACATTTTTTATATGAATTTTGAATAATGAAATCTAATTATATTATTAGTTCAAAAATGGAAAATTGACAAGAAAATATAATCATTGTTTTGGACTTATTAAGTTTTTAGATCATGCATTTGAATGTGAGAGGCTTATACCTCTATCTATTCATTGTTCTTGATTTGATCTTTATACTCCAATGATTTTTCCTTAGTGTTGTGTCTAAATATTGACTAATTACTTATGAATCCATTATCCTTGTCATAGGTGATCGATGTGCCACCCTCACTTGGCTAGTCATAGGCTCTTGAGAGCGCTCCTAATTTAGGTTTGAGAATATGAATTTTCAAATCTTCAATAATGATCCTTGGATGAAATACAAACCTCCTCAAATAGCTTTTGAGTGAGCATGATGTGAGGAGTTGTATCCTTTCAAATGTGTCTCTTTCACACACTTAATTAATCATATCCTTAATACCATTAACTAACTAACTAATGCTTTGGTTGACTGATTGCCTTTCCTCTAAACAACCATAACTTTATTAATGTTCTTCACAACCAATAAATGTCTTTGGACGAAGCCATCCACTTTATGAAATTTCTTTAAAAATTGGATGGGGTTATTATAGTTTCAAATAAAAATATTTTCTTTCCTATAAGACACAATCAATAAACCAAAACAAACAAAAATTGAAAGGACAAAATTTAAATATTTTTGGTGTGTAATATTGCTTGTGCACCCGGATGCTCCTGCATTACTAATACTACTCAAGTATCAATTAATATTCTTTCATTTTCTTGTTTATCCTCATGTTGGAGGATGTTATGACCCTACGATGATCTTTTATCTTTTATTTAAGTTCTTTTTTGGTATTTTCTATGGTTGTATAGTGTAAAATTGACAAAGAGAATGGTGGTTGTTGACCTTTTTTTGATTTAATGGAATGCATATTTGTAGTCATTATTAAAGCACATTAGTAGCCCTAAAGTGAATCAACCATCTAATATTCACTTGATCCTATAGTTAATACAAATCCTAAGCAAACCCATGAAATTTCATAGGGCCCTCATGCACCATTGGATGACCCCCACCTTTTTTTTCTCAACTATGTAGATGTTAGCAATGATTACATAAAATTACCACATTGCATACTCTTGCAATCCTCAAGGATTATTTGGAAAATTTCCTCCAAGTGATGCACCAATCATTTGCTAAAAATATGATCTAATGTCATGTGTACTCATATGCGTCTCCATAGAGAATATCAAAATAGCATTATTCTATTGGATGATAGTACTACATATCATCTAAAATGAGTCCTCTACCCTATGCCTTATTGAGTTAGCATGCCTAATGGATGATGACATTGAAAAGAAGCATTACAACCTCTTGTACTTTATAGGTGTTTTTAAAGCTTTGAAGTTATTATAGATGCTCCATTGGCTAGTTCATATCAATTATTTTTTTGTGGTGGGGCCCTTTCCATATAGGATTGTAGAAAAAGTAATATTGGTTATTATTACAAATTAAAATTGATTATTGGTCCAAGTGATCATTGAATTTTATATGGCCTACATAAATTTATTATTGTTGGTCAAAATTCTTTCATGGTGGAACAAATGAGATTGGCTTCTTGAATGAAAAGTGATTTCTTAAATTTTTTGACTAAAAGGATATTGTATTGAAAAAGATAATTTGAGGACTATCACATGCTTAAGGGGAAAGCTCTCTTTGTGTCAAATCAGGATTACATCAACTATTCATCTCACCTCCCATAAATTTCCCTTTGATTTACAATTAAATTAATTTCCCCTTGACTTGATCATGAACACTTGGTCATAACCATGTACCACTATAAATGCTTAATAACTAGTATGAGTTTCAAGAAAACACTAAAACCACCCATGTGTTCTTGAGCTCAACACTACTCTCACTAAATAGGACTAGAATGTTACTTGTGAGAAGCTTATAATGACTTACTAAAAGAAGTGACTATGCCATTTATCCTTACTTTCCTAGCTATAGATAAATTGATTGGGATTAAGTAAATAAATAAAGGAAATGGGTCTATTTTTTCTAGTAGCTTGGAAGGGTTATGCCACATGTCATAAATCTAGAAGATGGTTCTCATGAGTCTTCCCTCTATCAGGTCTTCATCAACCTTTTCCATGCACATAGATTGTTCCTTATCATCACTCTATTCTACATCCACATCTCTTTATTGAGTGTTCTCATTGCCTCCAACATCTCATAGAGGTTGCACAAATTTTTCTTGAGATTTTTTATTTTAAGTGCTTAGATCCTTCCTCATCTATTAACAATAACTCCTCTATTTTTCATTCTCATCCCTCAAGACTCATACCATTAAAAATGCACACCACACCTTCTACACAATGAAAAACACATTGGAGGACATCTACACTACCTTCTACCCATCCTCAAATTTTATGAAGGATAGAAATATCTTGGTTGTAAACTTTAGTCAATGCCATGTGATACTTTCATCTCTCTACAAGCCAAACCTTAGGCTATGAGAGCCACATTTGATACAACTGTAATGTGAGGTCCCAAGTGAAGGTATGCCTAGTCATATGGAAAAGAGACTCACAATAGTGAATACATTTGCAACAAGGAAGAAAACATAAGGAGATGGTACAAGAACATTGCTTTTCAATAATTTGAACAACAAAGATTACAATTTTATAGATAAAATACATAATTATTCAAACTTGACTATATATTTAGATTCAACTCCAATTTTAAGGCCAACAAGAAAACCTTGACCATTTATGTATAACTACTATAATTTATTAAATTTTGTAATAAGATTTTAGTTGCCAAATCCAACCAATTTTCATTAATGTAGTTTGTTCTGACATTCAAATTTTTAAACTTTGTCTAATGCATTAAAGACATAAATTCTATTGCAAATCTAAAAAAATTAGTAGTTAATGATGACTAGATTAGCAATAACATGCAACAATTAACTATTGGTCTTGTTTGATTGCCATCTATCACTCATGTGCAACTACCATGTGGGAATTTCATCAACTATCAACATTTGTGCTTAATATTGTGTTTATTATGCACATACAATGTGGGTTTATTAATCATGGAGAACTCATAGGTACAATGCATGTCATTGCATGATCTTCCTTATTTCACACACATGCTAAATTTCACTCACAAAATTTGATGACTTGTAGGATTTCACTTTTCAACCATATGCCCTTACATCAATAGGAAAATGAATATCACTATATCAAGTGCTAATCTTGCTAATGTAAGCCAACTGATATTTTTATATTAGAGTATAGGTCTTGAAGTGTTAGCTTGATAATGGATGGTACTTGATAGAAGAAGGTTGAATTTTCATTGATTTATGATGTGTTGAATGATGCATATGCAAATTAGGAGAAGAATATTTTTGATGCTTTGTCAAAACATTCTTTTTATAATGATACTCTCCATAATGTGCAAATCTCTTAAGATGCCATTTTTAAATACACACCCTAGATAAATGAAATTAAAACTCTAGCATTTCTATACGTGAGCAATGGTTAGACTAATGATTGTTAGATTTGAAATGTGAAACTTTTTATTTTAAAATAAAATCACAAATTGCAAGCCTATAATTTTATTGAAGTCGAATAAGCTATTCAAACCATAAACAACAAGATTTTAACACAAAAATAAGACCTATTACTTTAATATAAACTAAATTTTATATTAATAAATACATCCAAACAATCAAATAATATACTAAAATAATACATTCAAACCATTAAACCAAAATTATATAAAACTAAAATAAGTATCAATCTACACTTATATACTCTAAACATAAAAAATATAGATGAAAACAAAAAGATAAGTA
The DNA here is from genome assembly GCA_007258455.2 of Sequoia sempervirens. Taxonomy (NCBI): domain Eukaryota; kingdom Viridiplantae; phylum Streptophyta; class Pinopsida; order Cupressales; family Cupressaceae; genus Sequoia; species Sequoia sempervirens. Next base: position 18,562 of record VDFB02293208.1, on the reverse strand, counting down.
GAGTGTTATCCTAAAAATATGATATAGAGTGAACTTAACATCTTTGTGAATACAAAACCATAATTTATTGTAAAGGGTTAACAATATTCCTATTTTGACATTGAAAAATGTGTATATTGAAATGTCTCATCTGAATGAAAAATAAAATATTGATCTATATTAAAATGTGTCATTTGAATGACGAATAAAGTATATAAACAACTATTATCACAATTTTTGAACATTATATAAACTACTATTACAACTATTGAAACATGCTCAACTACTAGATCCTCTCCCCTATATTTGTTTTCCATTTAAATTTTTGGGTTTACTTCTTTGTATACACATCTACCAGGGTAGTTGGGTTTACTTCTATCAAACAATTCTTGAAGGCATGCATTCAAATAGTTCACATGCCTTGTCTATTCTTCCACATTTTGCATACATGTCTACTAGGGTAGTTGCAGCCACATCTTATAAAATTCATTTTTCCTTTATTATGAGATGGATGCCCATACTCTATTCCAAAGATTTGAATTTGGCATAGGCAGGGAGGATGTTGGAAAATTTTGTGGAATGTGGCTTTACCCCTGCCAATTACATTTGAGTGAAAAAAATTTAATCCTTTTTGAAGAAACACATTTTGTGCATATTCTGCAATCATAGCATTCCATGAGACCACATTTCATTGAAGCATCCTATCAAATAGTTCATGTGCCTTGTCTATGCTTCCACATTTTGCATAATTGTTAACCAGAGCATTTCCAACTATAATATCTGACAATAATACAACTTCCATTACGATTTGATGCATGTCCATACCCTGTTTCAAAGCTTCCATTGTCCACCCTGCAACAACCATTTGCTTAAACAAAATACAATGAATTTCCCTTCTCTAGGAAAAATACCCACTTTTCAGAATGATGGTGGGAGCGTTATCAAATTTAAATCTCCAATGAAACCCTATTTCAAGTAGTAAGATTGTTCTGTCAATGGCTGGAGAGCGTAGACATGTATGCAAAATAAAGATAGTCAAATGAAGACGAAGATTAAACAACAAACATCCACCATACTTTTGCATAGGAGCAGTTTGAATTCAAATACTTCACAACAATTATTGTTTGGATGACAGTGAAAGGAACAATTTCCACATCTTCCATTGAATCGATAAGAGCTCAGAGTGTGTTGGTAAAACCCAACCCACTTAAACATGACATCGAATGGGACTCAACTACACTCAAGTTGTGGTTTGTCTATGTTGAAAATGTTTTACTTTATTTTCCCCTTTGGATGATTTGATGAAAGGACTGAACCTTCTTCAATAGGTTGACGCTTGTCTAATTTCTTCGCGTTTTCCTTTCCTTGTTATTTTGAGGAAAGAACTGAACTCGCAGCCTGCAGTATGATTTATTCAGCTCACTCTACCCTTCTTCTTTGACATTAACTAGTATTTATTTCCGCATACTCTAGTCAAATCCTATTCGCCCTGCTTTTTTCCTTTGGTTTTTTTCAATGGGTGATTAATATTTGGATTGGAATCAATGGCATCTTCTTCATCATCTAAGTCACAAAATCAAGAATTTAATGCTTTCTCTGGAATATAACCCACCAGTATAAGAAGGCCAGTTTGTGAATCTTCAAGATTGTTTGATGTTTTCATCAACCACAGAGGCCCATATGTCAAAGGAACTTTGGCTACTCAACTTTACAAATCTCTTGGGAAGCTGGGAATACAAGCATTTCTTGATTCCCAAGAGAAGGAACTTGGAAATTCATTTTCTTCTATTCTCGATACTATCATCTGCTCTTCTAAGGTATACATTCCCATCTTTTCCAAAGGATATGTAGAGTCCCCTTGGTGCCTAGCAGAGCTGGTTCTAATGTTACAAAGTAAGGCCAAAATTATTACTATGTTTGATGATGTGAAGCCATTGGAACTTTGCTACATTAAAAAGGGAGTATACGTTGATGCATTCACTAAATATTAAGAAAAGGGCAGGTCCCTGCAAAAACTTGGTGAGTGGAAGGAAGCCATTCATTTTGTTTCATTTATAGCCAGGGAGGACTTTGACAGGTAATCTTTCTGTCATTTTGGTCATTGTGCTTTATATAATTATTTTCTTCCTTCAAATATGGTTAACTATTTTCTTATGGAATTCTACTTTCCTTTTATAAAGTTCTAGTGACTACAAAAACATAGTAGTAGCAGTGCAAGAAGAAGTTAAAAGGAAAACATGTTTACATGTTTTTGAATATCTAGTAGGGCTCAACAATCTTGTGAAATATTTTGAAAGGCATTGCCTTGATAAACTTGTTGAAGATTTTGAAAGGCATTTCCTTGCTGAAAATCGCTGCAAGTTGAAGAAAAGGGAGGATCAGGTTAAAAGTGGTTGGTATTTTTCGGCATAGGTGGATTAGGGTTATAGGCGTACACAATTTTGATCACTTCCACATGATCAAACGCGTCTCCCTATTCATCCGGTTGCTCATCCCCTTTGTCAATATTAATTAAACCAGGTGTTTAATTAATACCCTGCATCTTGCACAAAGGTCCTAAAGTATTCAATTTAATACTTTGCCCCTCTTCCTCCTCTAAATTAAATAAATATGCCCTTTTATTTAATTTAGTCATATTCCCCTTTTGAATTAAAATTCATTTTTAATTCATCTTTTCTCTCTCATGGTCACATCCTCCAACTTTTGCAAGTTGGTCCTTAATCCATTTTAATTACTTCATCTTCTTCTAATTAACCAGGGTTAGCATGTGCACACCCTTAATCATCATTAAGGTCACATCCTCCATAATTTCCCACTTGCCTCTAATCAGTCATTAGCCTATCTAACTGGGTACTTGCACAACCTTAATCATTTGATTAGCCTAACCTAATCCTCATCCTATTTATGGCACATGTCCTTGAGTCAACCTTATTAAAGGCTTTCTCCTTTTGGACAAGGCATCCCCCTTCCCCATGTGAATTTTTAATTCACCTTTTAATCCCCAAGGCACCTAAAAGGAATTTTTAATTCCTGCTTCTCCATGTCCTCTATTCATTCTTTATTCTTTCTCTCATCCCCATGAGAATGTTGAGAATTTTAATTCCTCACATGTCCTCACCCACATGGGGGAAAAGGACCTCCTTTGAGGGAGATCTTGTCCAATCCCAAGGTGCTTTTGTGCCCCTCTCCATGTCATGTCCTCCTTCCACCTAATGTCCACTTCACCTTTTAGGGCTTCATCACATGCCACATGTCAAGATGTGAGGGCTTGTGAGTTCTCAACTCACCTTAGCCTACATCTTGATATTTGGTGAATCCCGATACTCAGTCCATTTCCCCTAGGATTTCCCAAAAATCCTATAAATACCCCCTCTTTTCTCTCATTTTGGGGAGATCATTTTGTGCTAGCCAAACTCTTGCAGTTTTGTTTCTCAACCTCTACTTAGCCATTTCACATTTTCATCCACTTGCATCCATCTTCACATCCTCATCTAGCTTGCATCTTGCCATCCAAGGAGCATACACGTCAAAGATCGAAGGGCCAACCAAAGGATCGACTCAACGCACGGTATAAAGTTCCATTTTGTGGCTTTGTCTTGTTTTGTTTCTAACTTAGGCTAATCTTGAAGTGTAGGTTGTTTAAGTTGTTTATTTGCACTCTTTTGGCTTGTTGCTTGCTTTCTAACACCTCTATTCGACCTATCACATTTGTTGCTTCTAACTTGCTTCTATTTGACCAACAAGCCCTTTGAATGCTTGTCCAGACAACCCACAAAATCCCACCAGCATAGTCAGCATCCGTCGGATCAAACTATGTGTATCCCTCACGATCCCCACAATGGTACCTCATCACAATCCAATGTGGATGGTCAAAACACATTACCACCTGAGGAGGAAAACATGGCTGATCAACCTGAGCTCACATTTGAGGAACACTTTAGCAACCCTGTTAATGCGCAAATGACAGAGCGCCTTCTCGAAAGACATGGTGACAAAATCTTGGCTCACTTGATTGACAAAGGTGTCAAGTTGCCATCAGGTGTCGACTTACCCAAGTACGGTACCTCCACATCTAACGTACCCCAAGGTACACATGACATCCCAATAAAATTTGGCATCAGCAGCTTTGAATTAGCGCTGTCCTATATCTCGTTGGAAATCCCATACATCCCACCATCTCCAGTCGCGGGGAGCCCCCCAGCGGTGATCCCAATGATCCTTTTGCCTGGCTGCTGAAACGTCACGCAGCGCGGCCATTATTGCCCTCACAGAGGCACCACCCTCCAGAGCCGGCTTCACGCCCGGCAGGGGGTAACCCGCTGCTACCTTACCCCACCTCTTGGGGCTCACCGATCACTTCCACCATCGTCGGGTCCTATCTGTTGACCGCCCAACCCAACATCCCTCCGCCATGATCATTAAACCCCTCACCATACGTCCCAATCCACTTTATCCCACTCCACTTCCGTCATTCAACCCTCCACCATCGTCCCAATCCAACATCCCTCCTTCAGCGTCATTTAATCCTCCACCATCGTCCCAATCCAATATTCCTCCACCATCATCGTTCATACCTCAACAGCCTCCACAGCTGCCCCAATCTAACATCCCTCCACCATCATCATTCATATCCCAACAACCTCCCCAATCCTACGCTCCCACTAGTGCTCAACAACCTCCCTCGCATAACATCTCAATCGCACCTCCACCTCAACAACAATCATTGGTCAATCCCCTATTTTCAACACAACCCTCCCAACATCAACCGCAAGGAAATCAACCTCGGCCTTCAGCCCCGACCATATCTTCGTTCCTGGCATCCATTTTACGCCCACAAGCGCAACCACAACATAGCATCCCATCTCGCCCATCACAGGCACCACCTATGCATCAACAACAATATCAACAACCACCTCATCACTACAACTATTACAACCAGCAACAATATCAACAACAACCCTCCTATGGGGCATCACAACAGTCATATCAACACCCCCAATATCCGCAAGCTAATCAGCAACACTTTCTCCATACTTCCCAACAATACGCCACCCACAACTACCCAACCAATCAATATCCCACCTCACAACAACAACCTTTTTATCAACAAGGTCCCTTGGCATATCAACAAGAGGCACCACCTCCTAATTATCCATACACCCATCCCCAAACATCCTCTCAGAATCCACAATCATCCTATCATCAATATCTGTCTAACACGTCGGCCAATGTGGACATACTAGAGATCAAAGCCGCACTAAAAGATCTCCAGGTAGGGACTAGCAAGCAATCGTTCAAGTTCGAAGATATATGTCCCTATCCGTATGATCCCTCCATCTCATTGATTCCCTTCCCCAAGCATTTTGAGATGCCAAAATTTGACAAATATAAGGGGAACAAAGATCCTAAGGCCCACCTACGAGAATTTTACTCCCAGTGTCAAGAAGTGATCCACAATGACAACTATCTCTTGCGTCTGTTCCCCCGAAGTCTGGGGAGTGACGTGCTAGGGTGGTTCATGACCCTCGACAAGGGGTCTATAAAATATTTTGCGGACTTGTCAGAAATATTTGTCTCCTACTTCTCCTTCAACTTGGAGAAAGATACTGATACCCTAGATCTTCTCAAGGAGAAACAACGTGAAGGGGAAACTTTTACTAGCTACCTCCAGAGGTGGCGTGCCCTGGCAAGCCGAATGAAAACTCCTTTGAAAGAAAAGGACATGGTCACCCTCTTCATGGAGAATTCCCATCCTGACATGGCTCACAACTTCCAATTACACTATGTCACCACTTTTGCGGAGGTGGTGGAGAAAGGACCCATCCTTGAGCGTGCCCTTGTTACCAAGGGGCACATCAAAATATATAACCAAGATAGGGAAAGGACATTCAACGACAAGCCACGTTTCTGGAACAAGAACAAGAATGCAGTCAATGATGGTGTCACTGATACTAAACATGTCCAAGTGGCCAACGCATCCCAGAAACAACAGCAATCTGTACCTAATGCCATATCCATACCGCAAGGGACACCCCGTCCTCCCCAACAGTCCAATCAAAATAACCAAGGGAACCCTAAACGCCAATATGCTCAACTGGGGGAACCTTTGAGTGTCGTCTTCAATAAACTATTGCAGATCAGCTATCCAATCATGTACCCCGTCACCAAGCCACTAGACGAATCCAAACCTAAGCCCACATGGTTTAGGGAAAATGAATATTGTGAGTTCCACAAAATTAAAGGGCACTCTTTGAATAAGTGTCAGGGTGTGAAAAACTACGTCCAGGATCTCATCGATCGAGGTGACATCAAGGTTGATCCTAACCAAGCTCCGTCGTCCAATGCTCAGTTACAAATTTATCAAAACGCTTTCCCAAACCATAACCAAGGCCCGAGCACTTCCAACAGTAATCCTCAAAACAATAGCACAAATAACGCGAGTTACAAGAATGTACCCTTCAATTATGAGGGTATTATTCATTACATTGAGCAGGTAGAACCTCGTGTATCCATGATACATGTCAAAGCTAAAGACTCTCAATGTGCTGTTACCACACGACGAGCCCGCATCACCATTCCTGCAGCCTCTGCACCTGCCCAACCGACTCCTATAACTTCCCAGTACAATATCCTTGATCACTTGGGAAAGACCCCTGCACATATCTCCATCTTGGATTTACTCAAGTCTTCCCCCGTATATCAAGAAATCCTTAATAGAGCCCTACAAGAAACCCATGTGCCTAATAATATGGATCCTACATAGTTCCAAGCCTTGGTAGGACACCTAGCTTCATCTCACCAACTACACTTCAGCCACGATGATATGCCCAACATTGATGCTAATCACAATCGCCCCTTACATATTGAAGTCGTAGTCGCTCGGCATAAAATAAAAAGGGTCTTGGTAGATAATGGCTCTGCCCTCAACTTGTGCACTTTAAAATTCATAAAGCAGGTGGGGTATACCCAAGCAGACCTAAGTAACCAGATTATTACAATCAAGGCTTATGACAATGCAGAAAGAAATTCAGAAGGGATCATCAATCTTCCGGTCCAAGTGGGACCGGTAGTTCAGTACATCACCTGCCATGTCCTTGATCTGGACTTACCATATAATCTCCTCCTCGGCCGTCCATGGCTCCATGCTATGCAAGCCGTGCCTTCCACCTACCATCAGTGCCTCAAATTCCCAATCAACGGACAAGAGGTCACCATCTATGCTGATCCCCAACCGTTTGAATATTTCCGCGCCCTAGAGACATCATTTCCCCATTTGCATTATTGTCCTGGGGTTGAAATGGGGGCATCTCGGCCATCACCCGTTAATCCACCATCCACCGTCATAACCACGCCATCCTCCACTGATCCTACCGTCACAAAAGTCCAGATCATTGACAAAGGGTGTGGCGAGTATGAAATGCATACTGCTCTTAATGTAGCGACCATGCCACCATCACCACACGAGTATGGTCAACCTTCCCATGCTACCCCAAAAGAGGACAAGACTGTCACCTTCCGTGACAACAACATCCCTACTACCACTTTTGTATCCCCAAGTATCAAGACAGATGTGCCCGAAGAAGACATAAGCCAATGGGTTTACCGAGAAGAGCCTCAGCCGGAAACTCCTCTCAAAGAATACTTCCAAGAAAAGTACCCCTGGCCGACAAAGTTTGTGGAAAAGCATAACTATCAAGGCAGAGGCCTAGGAAAGCAAGAACAAGGGTGGTTACAACCCATTGATACATTTCCGCTATCAAGAAATATGGGCATTGGGTATGACAGAAAGCAAAAAGGCCCCGAAACATCGTCTAATGCTTCCAATAGTGTAGTTGTGGACAACGGCTTATTGGAAGACATACCCGAGGAGGAATCCATCATACGTGCGTACGATGACGTCAATCATGCCGACCTATCTTCCATGTTCGAATGCCTATCCGTTTGCACTATTAGCCTATCCCTTCGCCATCCTGAGCTCATTGATTGGGACCTACGAACTAGCACACCTATCAGTATGTCTGCGGATACCTATGTTAACCTTATGGGATTGGGGGAGGATGAACACTCCAGTCGCAAAAGTAAGAATAAGAAAAATAACAAATGGTCATCTAGTGAAAACCTCCCTGAGGCACTTCGTGACCTTGAAAAAGTAAAAATAAAGGATGCATCTGATGGCGAAAACCTCGAAGAGGCGCTAGAAGATGGAGATGTTCATCTTCCCCTTATGGGAACTCAACTATCTGCCAGATCATCTGTTCTGATTGAAGAAACGCAAGAGATTAATTTGGGAACTGCTGAAAATCCCCAGATCACCTATGTAGCCAAGTCACTCTCCGAACAAGAGTTTCTGATCTTCGCATAGCTACTCCAGGAGGGAGTTGTTAACTTTGCTTGGTCATACTCGGACATGCCAGGCTTAGATCCCGCCTTGGTGGTTCATCACCTGGACATCCGCCCAGATGCTAAACCTGTCAAGCAAAAACTCCGCAAGATGCATCCGCAAGTTGCATTGTTAGTCAAGAAGGAATTAGAGAAGTTACTGGAGGCAGGATTTATCAGACCAATTGACTACTCCGAATGGATCTCCAACATAGTGCCAGTAGCTAAACCAAATGGTGACATTCGGATATGTACGGACTTCAGGGATCTCAACAAAGCTTGCCCCAAAGACGACTTCCCCCTACCCAATATTGACATGTTGGTCGACCTAACAGTAGGACATGAGATGTTGTCCCTTATGGATGGCTTCTCTGGGTACAACCAGATTCGAATTGCACCTGAAGACCAACACAAAACCGCCTTCACCACTCCTTGGGGCACTTTCTACTACAATGTTATGCCCTTCGGTCTCAAAAATGCAGGGGCGACTTATCAGAGGGCAATGACGGTCATCTTCCATGACCTCATACATATCATCATGGAAGACTATGTTGATGACCTATTAGGGAAATCTAGAACATGAGCAGAACATCTGCCATCACGAAGAAGATATTTGGCTGATTTAGAGCGTATAAAGTTGCGTTGAATCAAAATGTGTCTTTGGGGTCACTTCTGGAAAGTTGCTGGGTTTCATAGTCTCTCGCAGGGGCATTGAAGTTGATCCCGCTAAGGTAAAGGCTATCCTAGACATGCCCCCTCCACGCAATCTCAAACAGTTAAGAAGCCTTCAGGGAAAAATGCAGTCCATCCGCCGCTTCATTTCCCAGCTGGCAGACAAGTGTCAACCATTCACTCATCTTCTAAAAAAGGATTCCACCTTCCGATGGAACCCGCAATGTCAGATGGGATTTGACAAGATTAAGGAATATTTGGCCCATCCACCAATATTGATGCCACCTATTCCCGGCAAGCCCCTCTTGCTCTACATCTCCGCCACTTTAGTCGCACTGGGGGCATTGTTGGCGCAGCATGATGAGTCGTCAAAAGAAAGGGCAGTCTACTACATCAGTCGGACACTGGTTGGCTACGAGCTAAACTACTCTCCCATGGAAAAAGCGTGCCTCGCACTAGTCTTCAGTACATAGAAGCTCCGCCATTACATGCTCAGTCACCCAGTCAAGTTAATCGCCAAGATCGACCCATTGAAATACCTGTTATCTAGAACTACTTTGACTGGCCGCATGGCTAAGTGGGTCATGCTCCTCAGTGAATTTGACATAAAATACGTGGATCGCAAGGCTATCAAAGGGCAGATAATTGCAGATCAGTTGGCGGAAGCTCCTCTAGTTGACACTCACCCATTGATCACAGAATTCCCTGATGAGGAAGTCTTTTCAGTTGAGGAAACCCCCATGTGGACACTATATTTTGACGGATCATATACACATAATGGATCGGGGGCAGGAATTTTATTAGTTACCCCTCAAGGTGACTACATTCCCAAGTCATTCAGGATAGCGTTCCCATGTACCAACAACATGGCCGAATACGAAGCTCTCCTCACCGGTCTCAAGATTGCCAAACAGTGGCACATAACTCAGTTGAAAGTCTTCGGTGATTCCTTGCTAGTCATTAGGCAAGTTAATGATGAGTTTATGACCAAGGATGATAAGTTGTTACCCTACAAGCGCATGGTGGACGATTTCAAGAAATACTTCACCTCCATACAATTTGAACAGATTCCCAGGGTACGAAACAAAGCAGCTGATGCGATGGCCACTATCGGCTCCCTCCTGGACATGCCCAAGGATCGAACAGAGTGTGAGTTTCTTGTAGAACAACTATTAATCCCAGCATACGATATCCCTGAGACTGAAATGGTGTGCAAAATTGTGGGTCCCACCTCCCCATGGTACCAAGACATCTATACCTACCTCCGTGATAACACTATACCCCTGGACCTTACCCGTAATCAACGCAAATCCTTCATCCATCACTCTTCTCGATACGTCATCATCAGAGATACGCTTTATCGTCGTGGGTATGATGGAATCCTCCTTAGATGTCTAAATGAGACCGAAGCCCATACTACATTAACGGAGGTACATAGCGGTGTTTGTGGGGCACATTCAAATGGTATGGCTCTGGCCAAGAGGATCCTACGGGCTGGATATTATTGGCCTACGTTGGAACATGATGCTTGTGAGTTTGTGAAAAAGTGTCTTCCATGCCAGCAACACGCAGATTTAATCCATGCTCCAGCACAAGATCTTCAGCCCCTCCTGGCACCATGGCCATTTTCTCAATGGGGTTTTGACTTGATTGGCAAGATTCACCCACCATCATCTGACGGCCATACCTTCATAATCACCGCCACTGAGTATTTTACCAAGTGGGTAGAGGCAATACCCCTCTCACAAATCACCGGCATTCAGATCTCCAAATTCATCCTTTACCATATTCTCTGCAGATATGGTATCCCATCCACCATCATTTCCGACAACGGCAAACCATTCAAGAACCAAGCCATGAAACACCTATGCGAAACCTTCCATATTCAGCACCGTTGGTCAACACCTTATTACCCCCAGGGTAATGGTCAGGCGGAAGCGACCAACAAAACCCTCATTCGTATTCTCAAAAAGGTTGTCAATCACACTGGACGAGATTGGCACCTTCACATTCATCCTGCCCTCTGGGCATATCGCACATCCATCCGCACCCCAATAGGCGCCACCCCCTACTCTCTGGTGTTGGTGCCGAAGCTGTCTTGCCAATCGAGGTTGAAATCCCATCATTGAGAATCTCTCTTAAGAACCTCATCAGTGAAGAGGATGCTCGTGTTGCACGGCTTGCACAGCTAGAGTTACTGGACGAACGCAGAATAAAGGCCTACGATCATCTGCAAGCATATCAGAATCGCCTCAAGCGTAGTTACAACAAGAAGGTTCATCCTCGCCAATTCCAGGTGGGCGAGCTTGTTCTTAAAGAGAACCAACATACTCAGCAAGACCGAGACAAGAAAGGAAAATTTGAGGCAAATTGGTTGGGGCCCTATATCATAGCTGCTAAATATGGATCAAGGGCATACAGGTTGACTACTCTTGAAGGAGACCCCCTTGACGAGCCTATCAATGTCATGCATTTGAAAAAGTTCTACTCCTAAGTCTGCTTGGTTACCCCACCTGGTCAAAAATCAAAAAAAAAAAAAAATCACTCAAAAAAGTCAAAAATCCAAAAAAATAGTCAAGAGAAATAAATTCGTCCTATGGTGAAAACCACCTCTTGGTGGCGCCTTGGATAAGTATGGATGGTGAAAACCTAGCAACAGGCGTCATCCATAGAGGGCTTAATCATTATCTACCTGACATCCTAGTTATTTTATGCCGTCATCCGCACTATTGTCCTCACCCATCTCATCCCGGACTGTTTGGTAAATATTGATTGAGCATTGGACGACCCATCGAGTCTATCCCCCATTCCTGAGCTTTTTTTTTCGGTATCCCACTCTGAGCTTATGTTATTCACGCTCGTGTCATCGGGTAGAATCATCCATCGTGTCGGTCTTCACCTAGGTCCCATCTTGTCGAGTCCGTTTGTCGAACTACGTTGCCCCTGGGCTGTCACGTAGGCAAGGTCGATCATTTGATTCACCCCCGGGGCATTCGTCCGTCATCATCAGTCACCATTTGTCTTCTTTCCATTTTTTCCATGGTCTTTTCTGGAACTACGAGGGCTCTGCGCTTTCACGTAGGCAAGGCTAATCTATGATCAGCCCCCGAGCCCCTAGGTCTGTAGGTTGTGTCAGTCTTTTGAGCTTCGTTATCAAGTTGTGCCCACATCTACCGGTTCTTAACAAACAAAATTCCTTTGCGTTACAAGATCTTGTCCCTCGGTAATATCCCACGCCAACTGGGTCACCTTATTTTGCATCCACCTTTGGTCTCAACAGGATGAACCCTTCCTAACAGACCTCCTCAATCACATCCATCATCGTGATCCTATGGCAAAGGACCTATTATCTTGATTTTGATCTTTTGATGCTTTCGGATTTTGTTTATCATTTTGGGTTCCTTCCTATCACTTGTCAAGGTCACCTTGGTCCATCATACCAAGGCGTGCTTTGACCTGCTGAAGTGGGGGCATACCTTGATCTTTTGTTTTATTGGCTGTCTTCTTAGTTGTCCCTCGTAAGACCCCCCAAGATCTCTAGGTCTTGTGTTACGCGGGGACAACTGTGTGTGTTTTTGGTTATTACAGCACCAGGCCCGACCGAGGTCATCATGACCTCGGGGTGTTGGGATAACCTTATTGTTTGCTATGTTTGTTTCATGCGTAGAGTACTTGCTCGCCTTGGTCTTCTATATCAAGGTGTTTGGTACCCTACGCTATAGTAAAAATCAATGCTCCAAAGATGGCAAAATCTCATTTTCACTGCATTTCCACCACTTTGCATGCACCCTTCATTTCCATCATAACCACGGCTTATGATTTCGGTTGTGCAAGTACTCTTGTTCTTTGTTCCTCTTGTCGGTCCTCTCCCTCTCAAGATATTAATGGTTGTTTTTGGCAAATTCAATCTTCCATCCGCCTATCGCCTACCCGCATCCTCATAACTGTCGTTATTGACATGTAATTACATCATACATCATATAAACATGTGCATCCATAAATCATACATCATACATCATATAAACATGCATAAATAATCCATCCACATGTGCATCCATAAATCATACATTATACATCATATAAACATGCATAAATCGTCCATCCACGTGTACATTCATCAATCATACATCATAAATCATATAAACATGTGCATCCATACATCATACATCATAGAAATGTTTGCATCAATCATAAATCATCTATCCATAAAAACATAAAGCATAAAACCATAAATCATCCATATAAACATGTGTATATATATATGCATGCAGAATCACATCATGAATCATCTCATATAGCTACATAAAGAAAACATCCTGCATAATGTCGATACAGGCCATCATATAATCAAAATAATACAATGTCAGGATACAATACATCTCCATCATATATCGCATAATAAGGTACAAAATCTAGAGATGTGGATCACATATGCTCTCTGGCGACATGAACAAACCACCCATCCTGTATCTACCAAAAATAACCAATGTCCTGCATCTGTCTGCTCTACTGTGAGCTGCCCACATCTGACCTCTACGGAGAATCGGGTGCTGACCCTCTATGTGCTGGTGTCCCTTGGTACTCGCGGGTAGGTGTCCCCTGGTACTCATAGGTAGGTGTCCCCTAATAACCGTCGTATGGAGATGGAGTCCGCCGGTAGTCGCTAAAACCCCTGGTGCGTGTCCCTAGTGACTGGGATGGCCCTGGTGGAAATGGAGCCTAACTAACGTAGCGCGCTGTGCAATGCGCTGGATCTGGAACAACCTGCTCATATACCCCTCTCCAGTAGCTAGCCTGCTGCATAAACTCATCCCGCTGTCCCGCTATCAGTCTCACGGCATTCCTCTCATGCCTATACCGATCTCGATCTGCACTGATAGTCCGCCGCTCCCGTGCCCAGGCCTCCTGAGCTAGTATCAACTGCCGTATCTGCTCAGAGCCTCTATCCCTCTCGGCCTGCATCACCTGTAACTGTGTGTGCAGCTCATGTACATCTGTCCCTGCACCTCCCCCCTCAACCAACACCCCCTGTAACTGAGCTCGTGCTGCATCCCTCTCGCCCTGTAAGGTCTGCATCCGCGACTCTGCAGCATCCCGCTCCCTCTGTGCAGCCTGTCCTCGTACCACCGCTGCATCTCTGTCCCTCTAAAGGGCCTACAATCTCAGCTCAGCCGAATCTCGCTCTCGTCGCAAGCTAGATGTCTGTGCTGTCGCTGTATCTCTCTCTCTGTGTAGCGACTGTGCCTCTGACTCGGCCACCTGCCTCTCACTCTCTGCTACCTGAACTTGTGCCTGTAGTACATCTCTCCCAGCCTCTAACTCCTCCACCTGTGCCTGTAACACCCCTCTCTCTGCCTCCACTATACGCACTGTTGTGCAGTTTTTGCACACACGCCCCACTTGGAGTGGGGGACCCCCTTTCTTCTTTGTGTCTTTGACCTTTGATTTTATTGGATTTATCATTTTGGGGTCTTGACATGTTGGTTCTGCTGGCTTCGCCCTTGCCTTGGGGTTGATATTGATTGAAATTGAGTTTTTGGCCAAGTCCGGGTTTTCACCTGGATCCGGAATTTTCCGCCTCTGGCGGATTTCTCCGGCCCCGGTTCTTTGTCCGTCTCTTACCGGATTCTCCGATTCCGGGTTTTTTCCTAACTTCGGGATTTTCCGGTCCAGTCGGATTTTCCCAGATTCCGTCAAAATCCCGATCTTCCTGATTTCCCCGGTTTCTGCATTTCCGCGGAATCAGTGTCTCCGCGCATTCCGAAATTCCACTTGGGGCACGGGTTTCTGGACTTGTCAGAAACGTCTTTTCGCGCATTAATGGCTGAGGTATCTTGGTTCAGACGGGTATAAGGGCGAATTTAGGGCATTTTCTGATTCATTCCAACTTCGATTGCTTCCTTGTTTTCTGCTCTGGCGATTCAGAACTTTCGTTTGAGCTTTGAGGTTTGATCTTGGTTTGTTTGCGCGTGGATTGCTTGAGTGTTGCTGCCAGTATCTCGTTGCTTGGACGTGTTGTCACGTGGATTGATTTTCCAAGCTCGATTTCTGCTCGTCTTGATCCATGGTATGTATTCGTCGCCCTTCCGTTAGCTTGCATGGTGATTTGGGGTTTTCTTGTACTGGGCATTGTTGAATTTTGGGGTCGGCTCATGTTTTGACTTTGGGTGTCGTATTTATTCAGTCGGTTTGATCCGTTTTTTTTATTGAGGCCCATCTCTCGTGCCCTATGAGTTCCGTTTATCCGCTTGATTGCATATTTACACTTTAGACGGAATTCTGGGTCGTGTTGCTTGATTGTTTTGGGTGCGGGATGTGTTACCATGCGAATTTGGGGTTTTCTCGGTGTTTCGGTTAAAGCGATAATTTGATCTTGTGTTTGAATGACTTTCGCCTCGTTTTATGTTGGCTTCCCCGTCCTGTGAGGATTAGAGGGCTTTTAGGTAAATCCCCAACTGATATTTTAACCCTAAAAGCTTGCTCTGGTTTTAATGGCGGATATGTGGTTGTTCGATTTAGGGCATCGTCATTTTAGTATGGGATCCCTCCTTTGAGTGCTTCTGAGTGTTGGAACCCTTTGCATATTCGAGTCTGGTGATTGTCGTCGGTTTTGGGTTCATTCGAGCTTTGATATTGAAGATCTTGTGGTCGCTCCTGTTTTGGTGCACGTTTTGCCATTTTTCGGGTTTCCGAGGCTGTCGCGGAATTTCCGGTCTCCCGGATTTTCCCGGTTTCCTTTTATTCCGCGGACAGGGTTAATTTCCGGTGCATTTGATGCTGTCCGCGAAAGTCCGTCCCATTCGGATTTTTCCGGATTTCCTGTCTGATTGCATTCTTTTGTATATTTCGATGAGAGGATTGATGGAGTGATTGTTAATGCCTATTTCTTGATTGCCAAAGAGTAAAATTGATGATTTTCCTTTGATTTCGAGCATATTAATGATTTACATGGCTAATAGTGCTTTGGTGGCAGGAGTCCGTCTGGGTCGGATTTCTCCGGAATTCCGCCCCGAATGTATTTTCCCGGATTATATGATTTTCCCGGATTATTTGATTTCTCCGGATCTCGGAAAATTGGCAATTGGCATTTGGTTTTAATAGATTTGTATGATGTATGCTAACCTTTTGGATGAATATGAGCTTAATAATTAGATTCTAATAATAGTTCTTGGATGTGCAGGCTGAATCAAGCAAAGCTGCTGCTGGGAAGTCCAAAGGTGGTGCGGGGGCATCTGCAGTTTCCGAGACAGAAAAATTGAGATTAGACATGAGGAGTCAGGTCCCAGAGAGTAAGATATCCTCTGTGTGGGCAGATGTGTCCGATACCAACGTTGGTGCCTGGCATTACGAAGAATTTAAACAGAGAACAGCTGAGAGGGACCAGTCGGCATTGAGGCAAGGGATGATGAACTCAGGTTTGGTACATGTGGCAGGGTTCCCTCCAGCAGTCCAGTGCTACGAGCTGATTTTGGAGTGTGCTAGACAGTACGCTTTCGACACACAGATGGTGGTTAGTACTGAGGGACGAGTGTTAGCGAATTTCAGTCCAGCCTCCATTGCCCGGGCCTTCGGCATGCCGGATCTCCCCTCGGTTTGCGCCCTAAACATTGACACGGCCCGCACGTATTATGAGAACGAGCCAGTTAAGGCTCAACAGCTTATCAACTCATGGCTTGAGAAGCCCAAGTCTCACCACTCTAAATTGCCCAAACAGTTGCACAGGGTGAAGTTCAGGCCGGATATTTATGATGCCATCACACTGTTAAGCAGGGTGGCCGGACTCAAAACTGCCGGGGTATTGGAAAGTTGGATGGTCCATGTGATCACCAAGATAGGCCAAGGAACGAATTACCACTGGGCAGGACTTATCAGTGCGGAAATAGATAGGCAACTGAGGAATGTTTTGGAAGGAAAGAAGTTTACCATGTCCTCCTTTGTTATATATATACTGGCCATCTCCTATCCCTACAAGGGACTTACTCCGGCGGGAACCATTGGACAGGACATTATCTATGAGGTCTATCCGGAATTGCACCTCGGACACGGAGATTATAGGAGGGCCAATGATGCCTTCACTATGCACATTACCCGGACCCTTCAGAATGCGGAGCACATCAGATTGTCCGATGGTGCTAAGGGGTTGATTAAGAATTATGGGGCCTGGTTCATCCAGTTCCCCACTTTCACTTATCTCCGGATTGATGGATACCCCGTTGCTCCCTACAGATTGCCCAGGTATCCCACTAACCACATAGTGCTACTGGAGGTCGTAAGACAAATTTGTGAATTCGATACGGTGGTCAAGAGGGAGAAACATAAAACTGGTTTTGGAGGTGACTTCCCTCTTGGGATTGGCGTGGATGTGATGTGTCCTTCCATTCAATCAGCTCACACTGCAGGTGAGGAATTGGCTAACTATGGATTCTCTTTCCATTCAAAGAGAATGAATTTTGACATCACCGGAGGGGCACAGAAAAGGGCTACCCGGGAATACAGGCACAAGGAGGACTTGGAGGACTACTGGGTCAACATCAAGGATGACCTTGATGCACGAAGGAAAAGGTATTCCCGGCTGCCAGTTGAGGCAATTAGGCAGTACAATGTGAAGCTGATTCCAGATCAGCTGGAGGATGATGGAAAACTGGTCCAGGACCATGTCTATGAGCCCATCAAGGATAGGTCAGCAGCGGATATTGATTGGAATGAGCCTGAGGTGACAGAGTTGGAGGACTTAATGGCTCCAGCGCTAAAATTTACCTTTGCTTGGATCAAACATGAGGTATGGGTATTGGAAAATGCCAATGTACCCTTCACTTTCGACCTGATGGGGAATCTTAACCCCATGTCCACCTCTGAAGAGTCCGGGGAAGAAGACCCCAAGGGGAAAATAGCCAAGGCCTCTCCTTTCAAAATCAAGGTTAAAAGCCCTAAGGGGACTCAACCTGCAGCAAAAAGGAAACCTATTGGAAAACGCAGGTGGAAGACCCTGACTATCAGCAGGTCCTCGGACGAGGAGGAGGCGGAGAAAGCTAAGGAGGAGGATGTTCCTCCACTGCCCAAGAAAGCCAGAACTACAAGGGCGGCGAAGAAGAAAGGCCAAACGACTTCGGAAGATGAGCCTCCAGTTGTGGATGTAGAAAGCTCCGGAGGGGAGAAGACCAAAGTATACATTAGAAGATCTAGAACTCCTTCCCCAAAGGATGCCGCACAGCCAACTAACTCTTCTCCAATATCGCCAGCCACTGAACAGGACAAGCCTGTCTCTCCTCCACAGGGTGTAACAGAGCTGGTAAATCCGGATGAGCAGGAAATCAGCGGAGAGGCAGAGCCGTTTAAAGAAGGGGCACTATTCAGTGAGGCTGCCGAGCTCGAGGTAGAGATAGAAGAAGGGCACACTTCTCCCTTGGTGCAGTACGAGGACTCTCCAGAGAGTGAGAAGGGCCGCGGATCGCCAGAACCAGAGAAAAGCATCCCCGCTGGAACTCTATCGCCGGTGCTTCCTGAGTTGGGATTAGAGGAGGCGGACCAAGGT